>CM067365.1:33381276-33485558 GCA_034401795.1 Chaetoderma sp. LZ-2023a | reverse complement strand
TTCAAGACTGGCAATGTCTCGGAATTAATATTTTCAGCGATTAAACATTCCGATTTTAAAAGCACTTACTGAAATAAGACTAACTCTTAGGCAAGATGATGACTAGATCCTAGGAAAGACAAACCCCCCACAGACCCCCCTTGCGGGTTGGTCTGTTGTTTTATTAACCACTATAAAAACATACTATCATATTAAATTGCTAAAGTAACCAGTAGATAGAGGCGCCATTTTGGAAAAGCAGCTGACGTCACCGACACACCTACTCTGTTTGCCCGATCGAGGATAGCCGTAACCAGGGGAGGTAAATCTTGCATCTCGTGGATAATTAGCATACTGGCTAAACAACTGACACTTTGCAACAGTGTTTGGAGGAAATTAAAGTGCAATTAGTGTCCCGATGACCGCGCCAGTCATTGTAGTGCTAAATTGTCCAAAATTGTTTTCTTATGCGCAATTTCTGTTTTTAAAAAACATTGAAGGGTTATGCCAGGAGCGTGTTTGCAATCAACCAGCTACAAGAAATTCTTGAAAAATATGTTAGTTGAATAAACGTTAAATGTAATTTCTCTGAAAGCTGTTGCTATTGCAACTTCTGCTTCCAGTCAAATTCCAGTTTCAAAATAGTCAACAGGCAGTAAATATGGGTCAACATTTAAAAATTTGGGATCAATTAGTTAACCCTTTCAAGGACAGAAAAGCAGAAAGCTTAAAATTTACCCTGCATAGGCCTATTGTGTGAAACTAATTAGTTTGGAAGCTACTGCAACATAATTCCAGGAAAATTTAATTCAGAATATTGAACACTTTGTGTAGTTATTTTAAAATTGGGAGTAAACGTTGTAAATGATTAATAACGCTGGATTTCAATAGTGTGAAAGCACAAAACTACTAATTATGTCTAGCGTACACTTGTCATTATTTACTAGCTGTCACCTCCTAACGTCTACGAAGTAAGCCGCTAAGCGGTTGCCTATAATTGACCGACCGGACAATCAGCGACATCGTTTCATTTTGGTTTGCAAATTCCGTTTTACAATTGATGCAAGCAAATACGACGTTAATTGTCGAGTTTGATTCTGTTATATTAAAATTAAGTACCGCGCCTTTTGTTTTGAAATGCATGACACATTATTTTAAAATTATACAGACTATATGTTCTAAACTTGTGTCTTCCAAATTTAAATGTGGAAGATATCCATCCAGTGCCGATGTTATGAAGCCATCTTTCAGTTAGCCCCTTTTCATGCGGATGCTTCTGTGGATCCGGTATCTGAAAATGTGAATTGCCGTACCCTTTCCATGCTCGTTTCTATTACTGCAAGCCCATGGTTGACATGCGGGCATGATGCGATTTAACCATTTCACGCCAGCACTGGCCTCTGCAATCGTCAAGTTGAGGACGCAGGTCAAAAGAAGGCTATTTTGAGAATTTACAACTAAAACGACTGTCTCAGTAACAGCAACAGCCATTCCAGTGGTCAGCTTTCAAAAATAGTCTTCACTTGGCTTGCAAATGGCCATTCAATAAGGAAATATTCTGATTTTCCTGACAGAATTTGGTCATTAAAGGGTTAATTAATATTCGGCCTTCATAACGTGAAGTAAACAGGTAAATCTAAAAGCGCTGGCGATATTTTGCTGGTGTGTCGTAATCTCGCGGTTTCTCGCTCTCATTGTGAGAAAATGGATGCGCCCAGGAGTCACGTTTTCGAGCGTTTTGGGCATATTCATTTTATTATTTCTCGGCAATGGAACAGTGTATTTTATATTTTTTTGCGGCAACTATTTCGGATTATAGTATATTTTTAGTTGACTTATTCCCGATTTTCACTGGAATTTCCCTTTAAACTATTAAACTCCTGCAAGCCACCAGAAAATAATTTCAATTGCCAATAACTCTGGACTTGATGAATAGTTTGAAAGCAATATGACTGAAAGTTGTTGTACCAACAACTTTCAGTCAAATTGTTTTCAAAATTGTCAGCGTATCCAGTCTATTTAAACCCAATGGAATGGAATAGTCTGCAGAAATTCAGCAGTCACAGGTAAATTATGGTCACAACCTCTCGGTAAGTAAACAGCAACAGCAGCATCAAATCCTAGCAACTAATAACTATGCACAATCACAGAACAGGTGGTTGCAATAAACATTGTCTAGAAAGTGAACTTCATGTCTCTTAGTGCCTCCTGGAATTTATGAAGCAGTGTCACTTTTGAAACTGTCTGAGCCATGTACTGCTTGTAGAATAGGCATCTTAACACTTTATCACTAATATCGGCTAAAAATGGCTTCAGCGGTGGTCTTGAGAAATGTTCATTTCCGGACCAAGAGAAGACTATTTTTGAAAATTTACCACGGGAATGAGTGGCTCGATAATGGATCCAGTCATTCCTGTGGTAAATTTTTTTAAATAGTCTCCTCTTGGTCTGCAAATGGACGTATTTTATGAGAAATTGAATTTTTTAAAACAAATTCAAAGGCTAAAGCGTTAACACATGTATGTGTTACCCCTTAATTAAACAAAATATGTTCAGTTCCAGGGCTGGGGGGGGGGGAAAGGAAGGAAAACCCCAAGATTATCTTATCATTCATTATATGTCACACACTACCCGCAGGAAAGATTACCTTAAAACATTAACTCAAACCATACAAGGGCGTGACATAAAATCAGATTCCAAATCTGCTCAGAGCTGCAGATATGTATCAGTACAAGACAAGGCATTCTTTCTCCATCACATATCTTATTTATGTCGCCTTCAGCCAAGAGAACACTGTGTTTGAATGGCATGCCTCATTACAAAACAAAATGTGATTCGTTGAAACTGATATCCCCAGCTGATACATGATTTTCTAAGCTACATTTCCATATTATGAAATAGCTTCGAAGAGAAATATTTCTGGGAAATGTGTGTGATACTAACCGCACAATGGATGGATCCGATCTGTCACTCAAGTATATATCATAAAATGTATCTGGTGTACGTACGTACATATGTATTTTTATTTTATTGATGCACTGGCAACGTGCGGCTTCAATTTCTATGTGCTAACTTAGCCGACAGTCATGCACCCATAAGTTTAATTTGTTGATCACCATCTCCCGGTCGGGGGATCGACCCGCCATTCTGCAGCTCCGCATAGCATCAGCAACCAGACATCTTTCCACTGGACCACCGTGCCAAGACTAAAAGGACAATGTTTGGCTGACCCGCTTTCACATGTCTGATATACTGACACACTGACGATTCATATGGGACTATCTGTGGATGCACCTGCCACGATTCAATCTTAGGCTTTTTACGCCTATTGTACTCTCCAGCACGGCTCTGGCAGTATATGTATTTTTATCTTATTGACGCACTGGCAACGTGCGGCTTCAATTTCTATGTGCTAACCAGCCGACAGTCATGCACCCATTAGTTTAATTTGTTGATCACCATCTTCCGGTGTATGTATTTTTATTTTATTGACGCACTGGCAACGTGCGGCTTCAATTTCCATGTGCTAACTTAGCCGACAGTGCTGCACCCGTTAGTTTAATTTGTTGATCACCATCTCCCGGTCGGGGGATCAAACCGCCATTCTGCAACTCCGCATAGCATCAGCAACCAGGCATCTTTCCACTGGACCACCGCACCAAGACTAAAAGTCAAGGATTGGCCGACCAGCTTTCACATGTCTGATATACTGACACCCTGATGATTCATATGGGACTATCTGTGGATGCATCTGTCACAATCAATCCTAGGCTTTTACGCCTATTGTACTCTGACTCCAGCACGGCTCTGGCAGTATATGTATTTTTATTTTATTGATGCACTGGCAACGTGCGGCTTCAATTTCCATGTGCTAACTTAGCCGACAGTGCTGCACCCGTTAGTTTAATTTGTTGATCACCATCTCCCGGTCGGGGGATCGAACCGCCATTCTGCAACTCCGCATAGCATCAGCAACCAGGCATCTTTCCACTGGACCACCGCACCAAGACTAAAAGTCAAGGATTGGCCGACCAGCTTTCACATGTCTGATATACTGACACACTGACGATTCATATGGGACTATCTGTGGATGTATGTATGTATGTAGTTTTTATTCTTGTCAAGCATTAGTTCTAGGAACCCTGTCATTGATGATTCACTGAAACTAGGATATAGCTCATTCATCATCTGGCATGTAATTTCTAATTTTTTGACCCGAGCGGGGTTTGAACCAGTGAATTCTATGACACCTTCCGGCTAGCGTTTGGGAGTCAAGTAGTTGACCACTACACTAGCATCCAGGACTTTTTTTAATAGCGCCAATCCCGTTCCAAACCGATAAATGTGCTTTACAAAATTAAAAATATGCTGTTTTGAAGAGATACATTTTGAGTAGAGATTTCAAGGACTCCATTTTTGGGATAATTTCTAACGGTCGATGGAGGACTGTTGTTACAAAACTTAGGTCCAGTGTGGGGCGGTGGCATGATCTCCAGCAATTAAATTTGAAGGTGGTATGACACATAGTAATTGTGCGCTTGATTTAAGTGAACTAGGTGATGTTCTTTGTACAATTAAAGATCCGAAGTAAGGTGGTGCTAGTTCGTATAGAAATTTGAACACTAGGAGAGCGACCTTGTAGCAAATGTGTTCCTTGACTGGCAACCAATCCAGCTCTCTGAAGACAGGTGTAATGTGCTCATATAATTTGGTACGTGTTATCAATCTAGCCGCTGTGCTAGTGGGCTCTGTGTAGACCCTCTAGCTGGGAGGATGTTATGCCAGTCAATAAAGACTTGCGATAAGTCTAACTACGATGCTATAGTGGCATGGACTAGCAAATTTACTGCGTTAACATGTGTCTCCATCAACAAAGGACTATCAAACGATACATCTATGTTGTGAGGATTTGAGCTGAAGACAATATCAGCTTATCCAATGTGCAGACTTTTCGATGCCAACATTATGTCTGAGCTGGCATGATGATATCAAGAAGCGCTTGGCTTAGGCACCACTCCATACAATTGATATTGATCAGGTACGATGCGGCATCGCTTTGACACCTCGCGAGGGGCCTTGATGGACGTCTCCACCGCTGTCAACATATCAACAATATGTTCAGCCGGTGGCAGAGATGGCATAGCGGTAATAGGCGGCTTACCTGCCAACCACGGGCGCTGGTCCCGCTGGCTGGCCGACTGATCCACAGCAAGACCTGGCCTGGCGTTGATTAGCCACTGACAAGTGTCAGACCAGTCTTCCTCTGTGGCTACCTGTGACACCTGTCCACGAACAAGCGGCGCGGCAAGCCTGCTGCCAGTGTCCTCATAGTGGACTTTGCCCTCTAGTAGGGTCACCTCTGAATCACGGACAAAAACTAGTAGGTCCCTAGGTAGCACCGATTCAGAGGCGGGGATTATCCGCTCCGAAGAAGACAACGAAGGATTTGAACCAGGAAGCATGCCACGAAGCAACTCTGGGACCAAATCCTTAATTGTCCTCCTCATCTCTCCCATCATCTCAATACGGAAGGCCTCCATATCCATAATGGACGAGGCCTTCCTCTTACCCTTCTTACCAGAACCCTCCTTCAACTTCCTCTCCTCCTCTAGAGCCTTTTCTTTGGTCTGTACAGATCTCGCAATTAAGCAATGGCCCACATGAGCTGCACTGGAAACATAAGTGTGGGGGCGAATCTATCCTTCAAAAACCTTCCACAAGAAGGACAACCAGGATTCTGAGACAAGCCAGAAGAAGACAATGAGTATTTTGGTTAATTGAATTAGTAACTCAAAACCAAAATAAAAAGGAGGGGGTGGGGGGGCCCCATAAAGACCCAAGCTAATAATCAACCAGCGTTGGACAAAAACTTTAAAAATGTTAGTAAGGTGCAAGGCTGATTATGACAAAAATAAGAAGTTAAATCGATCCGAAACAAACATCCAGGTGTAAGGACGAATTGTATTCATATCCAGAACATCTTAACTGGAAAGGATAGTATATACAGACTATACAAACATCATATAAACAATGATAAAATGGCAGCAGATTTCATAAAGATTTTCAAATATAATTGAAGTGCCTCATATCATAACTAGAATACCTGAGTCTTTAGCATAGACAAACCATCTGATCTGATGCACTGGAAGCTCCACCAACACTATGACCTCTTAACTCTCTCCATCTACAAGGGGAAGGAAGTGGACCAAGAGGGCAAAGTGAGAAGACCTTCTTCCGAGGCCTCCAACTCACTGAGCATAGAATTTTTGGTTAGATAACCTAACAATGTTAGTAGGAAATGGAACCTTGGTGGAGAGAAAAACAAACCCTCTGACGATGTGCTGTCCTGTTCAATCATAGATAGATACCTGTGGACATAAACACAAAGAGAGATTAGTATTTCATAGCGCCATTTAGATACAAACCAGTTTTCTAGGCGCTTATCACGTCTAATCGCCAGTCCCAGAAACACATTACATCGGAACTAAAACGCTAAATTAGACAAACATTTAATAGAAATGACCTGATAACTTGATCCTGTTCCTTCCTCAGAAGCTTTGGGACAATCAGACATGATTTCTAGATGGATTAAGTATGTAAAATGAGCGTAGAGAAATTTTCTTTGCAGACAAAAGCTTAAAGCATATGTCTTTTTGAGCCAATAAATTGGTAAAGAGGAAGTACTAGTCTGCGCATGCACCAGGTTGGGACTGTCAACTGACTACCTGCCCAGTAGGGGCACCTAACTTTTTTAATCTGAGTGTTTATTGAGTGAAAGTCGATATTTGGAAATATCAAAGAGTATTAGGGAGGTAAGTATACTCTTGAAGTGAAAAAACATTATGCGTAAATCTCGATAAACAATAGTGAAGCGAAGATGTAGAAATATAATTATGCTGATTTGTATGTATCTGGTAAGGATATGACTACACCTCATTAGTTCCAACTTAATGCCAGTTAAGTATGAATATTAGACCAAAATTGTGATCACATGATCTGCATATGCATTCTAGAAGGATTTCATCACTCAACCAACCCCCCCCCCCCCCCCCCCCCACCCACCCACCCACACACACACACTCTAACCCCCTCTAGCCCTTTTATTTTTAAGTATATACCGTGCATTATATGCATGTGTCACAAAATTTGGATTGCTACGGCATGGGGAGATGATATCCCCTGCAGAACAAATTCCTGGCTTTTTTATGATTCGTGTAATATCCTGGGATATCTCAGGAAAGTCCTTTGCTATCTCGGGATTCTTTTTCCACGAAATGCAAAAAGACCCGGTCTTTTGCAAAATCCTGGGATGTCCGAACTCCCAACCCTGAGAAAAGCTGGGACTTTGAGATATAACCTTTCCCGCCTAAATTCTGAGTAGAGGTCAGTGCCTTCTGGCAATTAAACTGTTATTTTGGAATTGTTGCTTATAATTAATGTTTGGTATTATCAATCTTTTTACCTAAACCTTGTTGTCAGTGTACATGTTAATAAAGTATTGTTGTTAGGTTTACAAAGGGGATTTTAAACAAGTTCTTAAAGCTCAATTTCCAAAAAATTATACACTCAGTCAGTTAAGCTGTTGAATATTTTGAAACTAATTTGACTGGGCATTGTTGCTGCTTATGGCAACACCACACAGTCAAATTAGTTTCAAAATATTCAACAGAGGGTTTATTAAATAGCAGACATAATTCGTACAACAACGCTTAAGTTCGTCATCAATTAAGCGTTTGTGATTAACTAGCTCTGCATCATTCATGACATAATTGATTATCAGCTTGCATGTCACATAGTTGATTATGATGTCATATGATTGATGGATAACCTGGAATCCTCTAGTTCGCTACATCTCATCAACAATTTGTTTTCTTATAGGAGGAGCAGTATTTAGAAAGTTATAAGCACAATCTGCCAGAGAAAGTTTCTCTTATTATAATATTTTGTAATTTACCAGATATGCACTCTGGAGAACAACACACATTAGTTTAGATTTATTGATGATGATTTAACCCATTACCCATCAAATTTATTCAAAAAAATTTCAATTTTCTCATAGAAAATGTCCATTTGCAGACCGAGACTATTTTTGAAAATTTATCACTGGAATGACTGTTTAATAGTCAAGCCGGCCATTTAACCCATTACCCCTCAAATTTATTCAAAAAAATTTCAATTTTCTCATAGAAAATGTCCATTTGCAGACCGAGACTATTTTTGAAAATTTATCACTGGAATGACTGTTTAATAGTCAAGCCGGCCATAATCGGCCTCTGCAGTGGTCTTGAGAAATGGCCATTTTGCAGGCCAAGAGAAGACAATTAAAAAAAATCTACCACTGCAATGACTGGCTAGGTTGTCAAGCCAGTCATTGGAGTGGTAGATTTTTAAAAATTGTCTCTTCTCTGGGCCATAAAATGGCCATTTCTCAAGACCAGTGCAGAGGTTGATTATTGCCGGCTTGACCATTAAAGGGTTAAATCTTCAGTCAGTTATATCCATGAAAAGTTGAGATAAACATTTTCCCTCAAATGTAAGTGGTAAAGTTATGTCTTTGCAATTAAGAATCCTTTCTCTCAGAGTGTGAAACTGAAAGGCGTAAATGCCATACAAATCATTGCCATTATCACCGACAGGAACTAGCTCAGCTTATTCATTTCACAAATTGCAAATTCCCTAGCCTAGACCATCAAACTGAGCAGTTCAGCTTCATTAAATCAACATCAACCTGTAATATAATGGCTGAAGTATGGCTGTGAAGGAAGCATTAAGTGGCAGACAATGATGTCACGACTTGACACATGGGGATTGGGTGAGACATTCAGTTCATTAAGGGAACAAATAATGTTAACGCTCAGCTAACTGAATTGTTAAACTCCTAGATTCAGCCTGCCTCATTAGTATGATAACCCAAGTGTTGAATTTGGAAACAATATTGTTGTAAAATGTTACTGTCACAGACAGCAGCATCTTTCAGCAATACTGATTCCAAAATGTACGTCAGTCATTTATCTATGAGCCTGTTAAAAATATCTCTAACCTTAGGGTGCGAAGATCTATAAGGTACTAAATCCTGAGTAATCTCATGAGATGAGACATAAAGACTGAAATATAACTGATCTTGATGGGGGAACCAAGAATTGGGGCAAAAAGAATGAAAGTTTGTAACTAACAGAAATTGACAAGCATGTACTGAGAGAATTACTGGACTACAACAATGGTCACGAGTTGTTTTGTAACTTTGGTATTGTGTTTACGAAGCCTACAGACCATCCAGCATCTTTCCAGACATACTTGCTTCAAGGTCAGAAGTCATCTTCAGCAGAGGTAGCCTTTTGATAGATTTAGTAGGCTGTAACCGTCTGCCTGCTGAGATTCCGCAAACTACATATAGACTACATATTCCGGGCGGTTTAACGCCGATGAACATGATGAATATTGAAAACAATTTGACTGAAAGTTGTTGGCGGCTTAGCCACAGATAACTTTCAGTCAAATTGTTTTCAAAATATTTAGCAGCTCCAGTCATTGCTCATTGAAATTATTGTCTGGTGGCTAGCAGCAGCAGACAGATAATGACCGCTGTAAAGAATGGTGGAGTGTGCAGGCCAGATGGCGTAAAATCCTCAAACATGCAGGTGACACCATCATCAGCACCCATTACACACATCATCAACTCTGCCTTTGAAGACCATATAGATGCAGTGGGAGAAGGCATGTACACTCATTGTGCTGCTAAGACCAAGAAACTACGTAAACTGCATCCAACCTGAGGTCAATTGTGCTGTTGAAAGTGACCTTGTCTATAGTATCAGAGATAAATTTGACAGATTTATAGGAAACTGGACAAGCAGCTTTGTAAGAGGATATGGCTACACCAACATTGTCTTGGCACAACTTATGTTAAGTTCTATAGTTCTATCAAAGAATTGAGACTTCTAGGTGATGGTAATCTACATCTCACATCCATTTAATACTGTCGGGTTCTCTGTCTAACTTCAAGAACACAAACATTTTAAAACAAAACAACAGAATCCAACTAATTGTATGCTTTACTAAACTCATTATTTGGTAGTGCAGTTTACTTTATATACAGCTATATACAACAATATTTAAACCTTAGTGGTTCAACGTGCCACGGTTGGTCAGTGTTCAGTGAATAATGGCCACCCCATCATATTGTCCTGGGCCTTTTATAGGTTTGGGCAATATGCATGTTTCAAACACCTGTGTGTTCCTGTGATTCTCTCGCGTGTCTCCGCTCTGCGTGGCGCCCGCACGGTGTGTCACCTGCACAGCGTGTCAGTGGGCACCACATGTCAGTGGACACGGTGGAGATTTTCAGAGATATTCAGGCCAGTCTGTGACCTAAATCGACCAGATGACCCGGAAGGTCTGGTCTTATGTTTTACTAATTACATATACCTACCTCCTTGCATTACTATTGCTCTTTCCTTCTCTCAAGGGAAGCGTAGTAGGATGAAATTTCTACAGCCAATGTTTGCTGTGTATAGTGGTTACAGAGTGACTGAAGGCTTCTTCAGGAATCTCCATACTCTCTCCAATGATGAGATCCATAGCAATTCGCTTGAATGCTAAATCTCAGAATGAGGTAGAAAGAGGGGTAATACATAACCCAGAGCCATTGAATGAGTCATAGGGCACAATGATCATCTCATTGGCTGACAAACATCACTTGACTTTGTTGTAGCAACCAAGTCTTCATTCCTTGATGAATCCAGTCATATAATCCAGCTTTGTGCAGATTCATGAAGAGGCAGATGATCTTATCACCACTTGACTCTGAATCCAACTAAAGCTGAAACTTAAGAATTTACCTAAATACTTAATATTATATGACTAAAAAATCTTTAATAAATACCCAAATATGTCGAAAACCGACATATCCGGGTATACTCTAAGGCTGAGAGACATAGTGAATATCTTATACTGAATATAACTATTCTAACAAGATATGACCAAAGAACGAAGCCTCAAGCCCCCACCCCAAAAATTTGACAGAGGGGTGGCTTGAGATGGGCCGTAATGCAGGGAGGTAGGTATATGTAATTAGTAAAACATAAGACCAGACCCTCTGGGTCGTCTGGTCGTTATTACTACATTACACCCTACCTCCTTGCATTACTATTGCTCAAATACAGATTTCAACATTGCACAAAACCCGGAGGGAGGCAAATTTTTGCGCAAAATTGATGTAAAAATAGAGAAAGAATACAAAGTTAGAAATAACGAGTAAGAAACATACTAAGAGATAGCAATTTCTAAGAATTGCTCTATCAAGCATCTTGAAAGAGATGAAATTATAGAATAACGAGAAGATAATAAAGAAGGTCATAAATGACCCCTGGAAGCAAGAGAGAAGATGAACATGCAAGAAAGAGGGGTGATGAGAGAGATGATATGAAAAAAGGGGTGAAATACACACAGGAGAATTAAGTAATGAATTCCCACTAGCCCCAACTAGAGACTAAAGACAATGAAGATGAAGAAGTAAGAGAAGATGATGAATGAGGAATACGAGTCATGGTCCCTGAAGTTACCTTATGAATCTTTTTATAGAAAAAGGAAGAGGGACTAAAATCTATAACATAGAGGTTAACAAAGGTGTACTCTGACTTCCAGTTAGTGATTAGCATGATGTAATCTAATGAAGATCCATTAAAAAGAGAGAGAGCAAGATGGAGTAAGGCCCTTAACACAATAGGCCTCGACTCCCACCAGAGGATTATCTCCTGAAGAAGCTAATTCATAGCAAATTTTAATAGTATCCACGATCCAACGGGAAATAGTGATTAAGGAGACAGGATGATTTAGACCATCTGCAAATGTAACCCAAAGATGTCTAATGTTGGATCGTTTAGAATCTGTACGAAGTTTATACATATTAAGCGGCTTGACTGGGAACCATACAGAATCATCTGGCAATAAAGAAGAAAGTCTATGAATTATCAAAGGTTGACTCAAGAGTTAAACTGAGTCTTGAACAAGAATTCTGCCCTGGGATAGAAAATAAGGCTATGACCCGTAACTTGAAATCGAACTAATTCAGCTGAAAGAGCATGGATTTCAGAGCCATGGATAGCTGATGCTACTGCTAGAAAAACCTGTTTCTAGTGTAAGATGTATCAAGCACACAGAAACCAGTTTCGAAATATATCCCCCGCTAGAACCTGTGATATGAACTAAAGGTTCCAGGAAGGAATGTGTCTCTTAAACAGAGGACGAGAAGTACCCAAACCTTTCCTGAGAAAGCAAAATGTTTCTGAATTTGGACTGAAGGATCGATTAGACACTCGACGAAGGAATTCAGACCAAAAAGATAGGATCTAATAATATTAACTTAATTCTTCCTCTGATCAAAGAGGAAGAACAGAAACTCAATGACCTGAGCTACAGAGGCCTCAGAAAGTAAGATAAATGGTCTGCACACCATTCTTGGAAAAATTCAAATCTAGCTTTATAGATGTGTCGAGTGGAAGATCTGAGAAAGATTTTTTTTTTAATAGTTCTTGAGATCTGACTGAAAAGATTGACGAAGGCGAGGGCAACTCGACAGTTTCCAGACTGACAGGAGAAATATTTCCGGGTTCTGATGGAGAATCCTGCCTATGTTCTGGGAAAATTGATCGTGGGAGACAGGGAGTAGCAGAGGGAGATCTACAAGAAGGTCTAGGAGATCCGGAAACCAGGATTTAGTCGGCAAAACTGGGCTAATAACAGGACTATGCAGGGATGTTGCCTGATCATTCTGAGATCCAGAGGAATGAGAATCATCGGGGGAAAAAGCGTAGGAGAATATGATGTCCCAAGATTGAGTTAGAGAGACTACTGAGAGCCAGAGATTCCGGGAAAGGAGATATGAAAGTGGATATCTTTTCTGTTCTTGAGAGAAGCAGACAGATCTATATGGGGGTGAGGCACTGAGGAAAAAAGACTGTACCACAGCCTCTTACAATTCCCACTCTATTTCTGGTATCTTTGAAGGGCGAGATAATGGGTCAGCCAGAAATCAGTTTGCCTGGGAATGAAATACTTGAAAGAAATGTAGCGAGACCTGCACCAATAGAGAATGATCATGATCTCTCAATCCAGGGAAACTGGCCTGGAACGGCCCCCCTCCCCCACCCCCTTTGATGACAGATGAACAAGACTACTGTGAAATTGACTGACCTGATGAGGATTGACATACCAAGAATCATGGGTTCCCAACAAGCTAGGGAATGAAACAGTCCACAGTTCTAAAAGATTGACGTGGTAAGAAGATTCTAGGAGGAACCAGATTCCTGAATCTTTATGTAATTCCAAAACACTCCCCATCCTTCCAGAGATGTATCTGTGAAAAAGATAGCCTGAAGAGTTGAAGGATGGAGAGGAACCCCTAACAAAAGGGATTGACTATCTAATCAAAACTGGCAATGAACCATGATAGAAACTTGATGAGGATCCGATGAATCAGAGAATCTAGAGATTGATTCCATTGAGCCTTAAGATAAAACTGGAAAGGTGCTCTCATCAAGGGAACCCAAGGCATCACCTTCTCTACTGGAACCATGAGGTCTACTATTCTGTAAGGACCTAGCCGACACTAATTTGCCTACCATGAGAGATTGAATAATGATTGATTAATATCAGTGTTTGAACATTTGGAATGGATGGAGGCTAACTTCCCATGAGAGAGGACGAAAGAGACCCCCAGGTGGGTAAAACACGAATCAGAGGAACCTTTCCATAATAAGATATCATGTATAACGACCCTTGCAACGAACGAGACAAAAATGGAAAGCCCATAAATAAGGATGAATATAAATCAATCGTAAATAGCGGAATGAAATATCGAGGGATCTACACCAGTGAAGAATTATCAAGGACTCTTAGAAACAGACACCCAACTGGTCCCACCCCCATGATTGAAGAACTAGACAACAGTGAAGTGTCCATGAGGATAAGAATTCATCAACCACATAATAAGGGATCTCAGAGGACTAGATAAAGAATAAAACAAGAAGACCTAATAACCAAGAGAATAAGAAGCCTACCCACGGAAGCCATACTTGTATGATACCTAATACTTGAATAAAGAAAGATATAAATGAAGAGTAAAAGCTAAAAAGTCTCAAATTCCTGTTAGGGCTAGGCTGATAAAAGATAGGATATAAGATAGTTAAGATATTTCTTGAGTTATCTCAGAATTAGATCAAAGTGTTTATGAGTCTGATAAATAAATTAGGATATTACAATGAGATCAGACAGAGACTTCCAGCCATTAATCTATATCAGGGGCCAATCAGCCAAATGCTAATAAGAACGAAGTCTGACTAACCAAGGGCAGAATTGGAAAAATCATTATCTAAAGAATAAAACTAATTTAACTTTCTTGATTGGTTGAATCCTGAACAATTCCAGTGCAACAAAATGCAAAACAAAAATTCATGTTTACGTTGTTGAACATATTAAAACAATATGCCCAAAAAACAACTTTTAAACATATGAAGTTCAAATAACCAATACATATTTTTTATAGAAAGACCGTATTGAATCTGGACTGTGAAATTAAAGCAGGCTATTAATTGATGAGGACTGACTGCAAACATGATCCTAAGTGAAATTAAAGAAAGATGTGGCTAGAATATATACTATTTGGCTAGAAAAGAAAATATTTTATTAATCTACATAGCAAATATCAGATCTGTCCCGGTATACTATTGGACAGTAATGTCTGCTGAGTCGAGAGAAAGCGATATTTCTTGGTTAAAAGCATTATGTCTGTATTCTAATTATCCATACTAATTAAAAGTTGTACATATTGAAATAAAGAAAAACTATTTATAGTGATTTATCAGATTAAGTGGCAAATAGAAATCCCATAGAAACTTATGAGATGGGAGCGAGTCCCGCTATAGTCAGAAAGAATTAGCTAAAATAGAACTGATCTATGTTAAGAACGAATAATATCCAAAAGAATTACTCCATGTAAACAAAAGGGGAACGAAATATATACGGGACGAATTGACAACGACCTATATACACGGTCATGACAATTCTGACAGTTACCGGAAGTAGATAAAAAGGGATTGAAAAGGATAAATTTTGGGCCCAAAATCACCAATCCAGCGATGGTGGGAAAGAACATGACTCTAAATAACATGTTTTAGCTAAAGAGCACGAAAAAACTTTGAAAATGGGTATATAGAAGAGAAAAAAGCGATAATGTCACCGTGACGAAATGAGACTAGGACGAATAGACTGCCGAATAAATAGGTCTACGTGTTTCGCCGATAAGAACTTGGACAGTTAAGAATAGCGAAATACAGGAAAGAAACTTATAATAAAGAAATTACAAAACACCAAGAGCGCAAATCTAATCTAACTTTAGGTAATGAAAATTATACAATAAAAGGGGGGGGGGGGTGATAAATGGGGAAATTAGTCTTAAAAGAATGAAATATTCACGATAAAAATATAGCATGATCGTTAAATTCTCCCGTCGTGAAAGTATGCCAACCCGCCAACTTAGAAGGGAGAAGGAGTACTATATGAAAAGATGAACGACCCGAATAGAACTGCGCCTCTAACTCGGGGCCAAAAAATGAACAAAACAAAGCTAATTAGAATTGCGTAGTAAACTGACAGATCAGAAAATATGCAGGACGGAATCAGAAATAAGAATCGTAAGAAAAAGCTAAGAAATAGACAGTAAACTACCGGGAGAAAGATGAGATCCATACAGACCTAGGGAACCCGGGAATGGATCTAGTAATCCCAGATGCAAAACTGAACCCTCTCTGGGATTACTAATAAATATCATTAGGATGATTTAAAATAAAAGTCGTGATCATGCAAAACTGAACAACATGATGCATACAGTGAACGTGATGGTATCAGTGTTATTGATTGATTTTAATAATGCGTATGTTTGTGTATTTCTATTTTGTTGACATTGTAAACCTGACTGTAAATGTATGCAAATCAGCCAATTGGCATAAAAAGCAAATAAACTTTACTATACTAATAGAATCCCAGAGAGAACCCGCCGACCGTTCAGAAATCATTTGGCAGTTAAATAGATGACTAAGAAATTTAGAACTAACCCGGCTCCGGAGCCCAACTAGGCCCCGAAATTGGGGAAACATTTGAAAGTCATATGAGGATTGACCAAATTAGAAGCAATATTAATTCTAATTAGACACGCCGGAACTACCGGTACCGACTAGGCCGGAGCCGGGGCGGGAAAACCTGGAGAAATTTTCAAATTTAATTGACAAGCCGGAATGACCGGTCCCGATTCTGGCCAGGGCCGGAGCGGGAGAACCGGGAGAAATTTTTACAAATTTTAATTCTGACACGCCTGAGAGAGATAGACTAGAGAGGAAAATAGAACCCGAAGAATCCCTAGAAGCTGGAGCCGGATAAAAAGTCGGGTCCGGACCCCAAGAAGAAATCGGTAACTAGTTGGCCGGCTTCCCGACCCGGGTCCGGGACAAAACCCGGACACACGCCGGAACCGATACCAACAGTACTCCCGAAGTTTCCCCAGAGGCTGAACCCCGATCTAATTCCGGGTCGGGCCCCAAGGAAGAAATCGGTAACCTAGACCAGCCCATCCCCAGACCCGGGGCCGGGAGAAAACCCGGGCCTGGGGCCGGAGGACTAGCTGGAGAAACAGTAGAAACAATGTATGATGTGAGATTACTTGAACATCTCTGGTCGGGAATCCTTCTATCCGGCCAGTGAAGAAGTAGTAGTGATAGGATATGAAGACCCGGACCGACTTACAACCCGCTCAGGCGCAGGCTGCGGAATGTTGATAGATGGAGAGCCGCACCGACTTACAACCTGCTCGGGCCCGAGAAAGGATAAACCTGACTCGGTCCTCATAGGCGCAGGATGCGGAATGTTGACTGTAGAAGGTGCTTGAGTAGAAATGACTGGCTTCTGAAGCGATGAACGAGGCGAAACCCCCCACAGACCCCCCCTTGCTGGTTGGTCTGTTGTTTTATTAACCACTATAAAAACATACTTACCGTTCAATCACTACTTGCTAAATCAATTATCTGCATTTAGCTACCAGAATACGATTTTTATGCTTGCATACACTCCTCCCCATGCCTATTCCTATAAATATGGACCCTCAACCAGGCTACTGATTAGGTCCATCTCCAGTATATTAACTGATATAGATTGGCACCAGTCTGTACTCACTCCATCGTGACGCCTGTCACTAAGCACACTGGAGCCCAAACAGGAAACAGATTCACTTTTCTGAATTTAAGTGCCAAATATTATAGGCAAATTCTCAAATCAATTCCACGCGGGGTGGCTGAGACCGGGTCGTAGTGATTGAATGGTAAGTATGTTTTTATAGTGGTTAATAAAACAACAGACCAACCCGCAAGGGGGGGGTCTGTGGGGGGGGGGGGTTGTTATTACACCACAAAAATATCCATTACCGTTCAATCACTACTTGCTAAACCCGTAGATTTGGTCAGTGCCCCACTTAAAACATTAGGTGGGAGGCGATTTGAGAATCAACAAACAAGGATAAAATTCAAACCAATCTTATCCAAATGTTAATAACATAACATAATAGTGCATTTAAATCAATCACACCGTGATTATCAAATAAGGAAAACTTGAACTTAGAAATAAATAAAAAACAAAATAAACTCTCACCATTTCTTACGAAAATGGCGAGAATTGCTTGGTAAATGGTCTTCAGCTATTTTGGCTAAAATCGTAATATTATGAAAGAAGGAGGCTGCTGTACTCTGATCTTTCAGATAAAAGGTTGTAAAAGAGGATTCAGATTTTCATCCTGCAACCTGTATGACTTCATCTAAATACAAACCGGCAAAAAGTCCGAAAGAGGAAGCTATTCCTCTAACATCGTGAGCTTTAAAATGGTAGAGATCAATTTGTTCCGGAGTAGCGATCTCATAACAAAGCTTAATCATCTCCCAAATCCATCAGGATATCGTAAACTTTGAGACCGGCTTAGTTAACTCTTCCGCATAAGAAAACCATAGAAGGGACAGATCAAATCTTTTGAAATCTGATCGCTGCTTGTACATTCTTAATGCCCTAATAGGACACCAGAGTTAATCGGAAGGCGAAAAAGACGATAATGAGTTTTAAATGATTGGACCAGCAGGAAACCGGTTAGACTGAGTTTCTGGGATTAAAACTAAACCGTCTCCTGAAAGTATAAATCCCTCTCTTTCAGCAGAAAAAGCATGAATTCTGAACGCCTTCTAGCAGAGGCCATTAATACTAATAGAGGAAAGAGGTTCAAAATGACGGCCTGCCAGCACTTGAAGAACCAAAACCAAGTTCCATGAAGGTAAAGGCTTAGCTTTCGGAGGATGAATATTGCCTAGACCTCTAATAAAAACTATTAACGGTCTTAGTGTCCTTGACATCGGCATACAGAAGGCAAGGAAGAGAAGATGCCTGAGAAAATCTATATCCCCTAACCGAATTAGCTGATAAATGGAAGGTCTCAAAGAGATATGTTAAAAAGGTCTAATACTTGGGGAATAGAAACAGAATCAGGCACGAGACCTTGGTCTGAACACCATTCTCCAAAAGTTTTAAGTCGACACTTGTAAATTCTGCGGTTCGACCCTCTTCTGAAAGAATCAATAATTACTGGAGATCTTGAAGAAACTTTATTCTCGTAGACTTTAGTTTTGATATTCTCCAAACACACAGACTGAAGATTTCTGGGTTTGGATGAAGACAAAGACCTCTTACTTGAGACAGAAGATCCTAGGAGAATGGAAAAAGACGAGGGAAGTCTACCAGGAGATCTAGAAGGTCTACAAACCCAATCCTCTTTGGCCAAAAGGAGCTATAAAAGAATCTCGCAGATTTGTTCTTTGTCATTCTTCAACACTAACCAGAGCTCTAGATAAGCTTTTCAATAATTGGGTGATTCACTCTTAGAAATTTTGTAAATTGTGTTTCTTTGGAATTTAAATGGGTTATTATACATTAATAGCAAGAGAACTGAAATTAATAGGGTGATTTTCTATTTCAGTACTCATGATGTTAAAAATAATTTGAGTGATTGGCAATTTTTATTGGGTGAAAAGCAAAAACCCTGCTTATCTAGAGCTCTGACACTAACGGAATCAAAATCGTTGGAGGGAACGCATAGACGAACATTCCTGTCCAGGACTTGACTGTCCGGGAAAAGAGACATGTAAGAGGAGATCTGGGCATTCAGAGATGTCGCAAACAGATCTACCAGAGGACGATCCATAAGACTGAAAATCGCTTTGACAACTGACCTCTTTAACTGCCACTCTGTGTGGGCGAATTGCTGGGATGTGACAGTTGGTCCGTACGAAAATTCTGATTGCTTGGGACATGAGGAGACACCAGAAGAATCTGATTCTTGCGACACCATAAGAGAAGGTTCCACATTTCTAGACAAAATGAGGGATGACCTTGTACCCCCCTGCCAGTTGATATACGAGACCACTGTCAAATTGTCAGTCCGAATCGAGACTTTTGAGACGTATCACAAGATCTGACCATGAAAGGAGAGCCTTCTTGACAGCACACAATTCCAGAATGTTGATATGACCTGTCGACTCCTCCAGGGGCCAAAGATCTGAAACCGACAGGGCGTCCCAGACCGCTCCCCATCCCTCCTGAGAAGCGTCTGTGAACATAATCACCTGAGGGGAGGACTTTAACAGTGGAACACCCATCAGAAGCAGAGAACGGTCTTTCCAAAAATCTAGAAGAGGAATCAAGTGTTCTCTGATGGGAATCTGATGGTAAATAGAGTGAACCGACTGCTTCCAAAGGGACATTAAATACATTTGGAAGGGTCTTCTTATCAGCGCCGCCCATGGAATAACATACTCTACGCTGACCATCAAACCTATCACTCTTAGCAGAAATCTTGCTCAGACCATGGAAGAAGACAGGATTTCCATTGCCACTGATAAAGCCTCTATTCTTGGATCTGAAGAGACCCTGGGCCAGATCGAAAGAAACACCTAGATGCGTGAAGATTTTAGAGGGACCTAGGCTTGATTTCTTTAGATTTAAAATCCACCCTAAGTTGCATGACAGACTGCAAACCTCTGGAAGAATTCCTGAGAGAATTGAAGAAGACTTACTTTACTACCCAATCGTCTATATAAACGTGGAGATGGATAGGAGGGTGAAAATTTCTGAAAACATGAAAGGCATTTTTTGGTTGATGGAAACGACCACATACCCTGATCTAGACTAGAAATGATCTGGGAGATGGTCTCCATCTTGACTTGGGAGTAAGAATCATGATATTTAATCATGACATACCCCCCTTGTTAAAATAAAATTAATGCAGATTTGAATGTTTCAGAGTGAATAGAGATCATTTTACTAAGATTTAATGACAGGGTAGGAAAGCCTTCCCTAGGCTGAACGCTCCCATGCATGTATAAATTCCTTAGAATTAACATAATTCACAAATAAAACTAAAATGAAAAAGACCAAATTGTCAATTGAAAAGGACCAGAGGAGACAAGAAAGAAGAGGAAAGAGCCGACACAAAAGAAGGAAGGACTATAAAAAACTTGTCCTTAAAAGGAAGATAAAGAGTCTAAGCAATCCACCAGTAAACCAGGGACCAGTCATCCGAAGAGACCCTGACTGGACAAAATCTCCTCAGCCCTGACCGACTAGGGAATAGAAGAAAAGAAGAAGGATTAGATGGAAAAGAAAAAAGATGAAAAGAGTCACCAGAGGCCATAGAATCAGCAGTTCAAATGGAAAGAGGAGAGAAAGGCCTCTTGGAAGCTAGAAGAGAATAAAACTGTAAAGAATCAGAAAAGGAAAAAGATTGATCAGAAGGAGTGTGAACAGATACAACATCCTGACCAGAGGACATGGAAAGAATAGAGAAAAAAGCTGACATGAACGAACGAACAAGGGACGAATCCCTAAAAACAGAAAAGAATGAGAAAACCAGACCTTAATCAACAATTAGAAACTCAAACTCAAAAGAGAGAATGACAGAAACAATCGGATCAAGAAGAGGAAGAGAGGAATTAAGAAGAATGGAAGATGAAGAGGAAAGAACAGGACCAGAAGATCCCAGGAGAGGATTGATAGAAGATGAAATACGGGAAAACCCCATAGGAGGGAAAAAAGAAGGAAGACAGAAAGAGAGAGAGAGGAAGGAGAACATGACTAGAAGAAAACTTTAGAAGAAGGAGCAGAGGATGAAGGAAGAGACCTATACTTATTTTTAGCCATTATTATTAAAGACTTAGAACCAATATTATCATCTTGTAAAGACGGAAGTCATTGAGTTTGATATGCGAATAAAAAGGAATGATTGATAGAATGATAATGAATCCCGGAAACAGCTGGATGTTAAATACACAAAACACTAATACTAGATTATGATTAAACACTACGGGATGAATCACGAAACAAAACGCTGAAAAACAGAGGCGATATCAAATCTAGGCAAAAAGACTCACCTAAACCATGACCGTGACAAGGCAGAAGAAAAAACTTGGCTTTTATTCCTTCTTCCTTCACCCTAATCTTATTTCTCTATTCTCAGCGTTTTCCTGCTCTTGTAATCATTAATCTTAGAGCCATTCTCTTCCCTATGAAACCACTACTGAATCTATTCCTTTCAGCGCCTGTCAGAATTAGACTAAGAATTACACTATAAACAGGAATTTTCCTCAAGAAATTAATTCCCTTGGTTAAAATAAATATCTCAACCTGCCGACCTAAAAGGAAAAAAAAGAGGGCGAAAAAAGGCTGAACGGCCCGGAGACAGCTGGCCATCTAAAGTTGGGTGAAATTAAAAATTAATTTTAATTGTGACATCTAGCGATAATGCATAGAATACAGACTGACTTATCGGCTGCAACAAAAAAACCATCCGGCAACCAGTCGGAAGAGTCTTTAATTACGTTGAAATGTTTCACTGATAAAAGAATAAATGCTGAATATCTACAATTCCAAGAGAGACTTCAAGACTGGCAATGTCTCGGAATTAATATTTTCAGCGATTAAACATTAAAACCACTTACTGAAATAAGACTAACCCTTAGATGAAATGATGACTAGATCCTAGGAAAGAAAAAATCTGGAATCTCAGTAAGAGCTATCACCGGAAATCCAAAAAAAAAGGAAGACAGAACCGGAAGTTAATCATAGAACACCATGAAAACCGGTAATGACCCTATCCCCGGATGTACGAATCCGGAAGTGTAAAAATAGGAAACGGAAATGCGCAAAACGGAAGAATACAACCGGAAACTGAACCCGGATGTACATTAAAAAACCGAGAATAAGCATAGGAACCGGAAAAACGCAAACCGGAAGTCAGGCCGGATACGGAAAAAACGGAGGTAGATCCGGAAACGGAAGTAACCCCTGTCCTGAGGACCTGAATCCACTACAACTGATCTAAGACATTGGCATTAGCATAAGCACCAGGCTTATGGACGTCAGCCTCAGCCACCACGGCTTGAGGGTTATGCCCGTCACCCTCAAGTCTAATGTGGGTTTGACCCGGTGCACTACACGAGCCCACCTTCGAGAGATTATTTGCTCTAATTAATTGCTCTTTATTCTTAATTCATTCACTAGCCCAGAAGTACGTCCCAACCGGAAGCTGAAGTCGGAAGAGCTTATTAGTCATACTGGAAACGGTCAGAACGGAAGTAAGAAACAGATCTTGAAGACCCGGATGTCCTGCAAAACCGGAAGACAAACTGGAAACGGACGTAACCGAAGTAGAACGGAACCGGAAGAACTAGCAAAACTAGATTGTGGACTATAGCTTTAGACGACCTATGAAGAATCTTGACGACCGGTATGACCAAAGTTTATTTTGGCATTAGCATAAGCACCAGGCTTATGGACGTCAGTCAGCCTCAGCCTCCGCCACCACGGCTTGAGGGTTACGCCCGTCACCCTCAAGTCTAATGTGGGTTTGACCCGGTGAACTACACGAGCCCACCTTTGAGAGCTTAGTCGCTCTAGACTTCTGCTTAGGAGACCTGAATACTTGCATTGACGTTAGAGGAATCGGTTTCCCCCATTTGCGGGAACGCCCGCTAGCCCTCGGGCTATCGTCGGAAGCAGAAGAAACTTCCTGTTTCTTGGCCTCCCTGATGGCAGAAGATATTCTTTCGTCTAAAGATTTAGTCAAAACTGCAGTGAAGGATACAAATCTCGCAAATAAAGCTATCACTGCTTCCGAACTCACCGAACCCCCCACCCCCTCCGTTGCTGCTGGATTAGACATATTAGAATATTGCAAAAGACACAGCTTTTGTCTACTAGCAACGAAGGAAGGGGAAGGACGACCATAGGGCAGCGCTGTAAGGACGAATAATCCTTAAAGAAACTTAGATACGAACGCAGACCACTGTATGCAAAACCCGCACATCGATGTGGGGAAGAAAGAACGGAAAAATTCAAATTCAAGATTGTTTCCTATCATAGGGAAATAAATGTAATTCCTTGTAAAGCACTAATTTTTTCTTTTAACTGAAAGTGATTAAGGGCTCTCTGGAGTAATAGAGTGTTTTCCTATGATGATGACTTAGGCATGTTAAAGTTGTTACCACGAAAATGAAACCCACGAAAACCGGTAACATTTATATACATAGTTATAAAGTTCAATATAACCACGATAATAATTTTGGGAGGATAGACTTCATAATAGGCACATCTTAGCGTGAGGAAGTTCCCCCAACAGACCCCCCTTTAGCGGGTTGGTCTGTAGTTTTATTAACCACTATAAAAACATACTTACCGTTCAATCACTACTTGCTAAATCAAATATCTGCATTTAGCTATCAGAATAAAGTTTTTATTCTTGCCTATACACTCCCTAATGCCTATACCATCACCATGTAGACCCTCCACCAGGCTTCTGGTAGAGGGACCCCCTGCATTAGCCTTACAATAGACTGGCACCAGTCTATACTCACTCCTTGGTGACGCTTGTCACTAAGCACGCTCGCGCATGCGCAGTAGGTCCCACTTGTGAAAACTGAATCACTTTTCTAAATTTAAGTGCTGTACATCCAGCCTAGATTCTCAAATCAATACCCAGCGGGGTGGCTGAGGCCGGGTCGTAGTGATTGAACGGTAAGTATGTTTTTATAGTGGTTAATAAAACTACAGACCAACCCGCTAAAGGGGGGTCTGTTGGGGGTTGTTATTACACCACAAAAACATCCATTACCGTTCAATCACTACTTGCTAAACCCGTAGATTTGGTCAGTGCCCCACTATGAAACTTTGGTGGGAGGTGATTTGAGAATCCATAAGCAAGGATAAAAATCAAACCAAACATAAACAAATGTTAATAACATAACATAATGGTGCATCCTAATCAATCACACAGTGATTAACAACCAAATAAAACTTTAAACATAAAGATTTAAACCAACAACCAAGGAATAACTCTCACCATTCTCCGCAGACGCACAGTCCTAACGAAAATGGTGGGATGTGCTTGGTAAATGGTCTTCAGCCTTCTTGGTTAAAATAGTAATGTTCCTAAAGAAGGATGCCGCTGCGCTCTGGTCTTTCAAATAAAAAGAGGTAAAAGTAGACTCAGATTTCCATCCTGCAACTTGCATAACTTCGTCTACAGAAGAGCCAGCAAACAAAGCAAAAGAGGTAGCCATCCCTCTAACATCATGAGCCTTAATGTGAGAGAGATTGACTTGCTCAGGAGACGCAATCTCGTAGCATAGTTGAATGGTATCGCAAATCCATCTAGCGATGGAAGCTTTAGAGACCGGTCTGGCTACCCCTTCCGCGTAGGGAACCCATAAATGAGACGGATCGGATCTTTTAAAATCGGTACGACGCTTATAAGCCTTAAGAGCTCTGACTGGACACCAAAATCTGTCAGACGGAGAAAACGAAGATAAAGAATTTAAAATAATCGGTTTAGCTGGATAACGGTTTGATTGTGTTTTTGACAAAAAATCCCTTCTAGGATATAATACCAAACCGTCCCCAGCTTCAATAAATCTATCCTTTTCAGCGGAAAATGCATGGATCTCAGATCGTCTTCTAGCAGAAGCAGCCGCTACTAGAAAAACCGCCTTAAAAGTTAAAAGCTTTAAGCTAATCGAGGCGATAGGTTCAAAATGATGCCCTGCCAAAACCTGAAGAATCAGCGCCAAGTTCCAGGAAGGTAATGGTTTAGCAATAGGAGGCCGAATATTACCTAAACCTCTGATGAACCCATTCAGCACCTTAGTATCTTTAACATCTGCATTTAACAAACAAGGAAGAGAAGATGCTAAGGAAAATCTATATCCTCTAACCGTGTTAGCAGTCAGATGAAGGGAATCGAACAGATAAGATAAAAAGTCTAACACTTGGGATATAGAAACAGAATCGGGCACGAGATCATGATTTGAGCACCATTCTCCGAATATCTTAAGTCGACCCTTGTAAACTCTTCGGGTCGACTCCCTCCTGGCCGAATTAATAATTTCCTGAGACCTTGCAGAAAACTTATTCTCAGTGACCGAGCACTCGATATTCTCCAAACACACAGACTGAAGATTCCTGGGTTTGGATGAAGGCACCTTCCCCTTACTTGGGATAACAGATCTGGGGACACTGGCAGCAGACGTGGGAAGTCTACTAGAAGATCGAGAAGGTCTACGAACCAGATCCTTTTTGGCCAAAATGGAGCTATCAACAAAATCTCGCATACCTGATCCTTGACTTTCTTCAGAACCAGGGGAAGCAGGATAGTCGGAGGGAACGCATACGCGAAGATTCCTTTCCAGGACTGAGCCAGGGCGTCCACCGCCAACGCCTGATCGTCCGGAAAAGGAGACATGAAAGAGGAGATCTGGGCATTCAGAGAGGTCGCGAACAGGTCTACATGGGGACGATCCAGGAGGTTGAAGATCGCTTTGACAACCGACCTCTTTAACTGCCACTCTGTGTGGGCGAATTTGGAAGGGCGAGACAACTGATCCGCCAGAAAATTCAGACATCCTGGTACATGGGAGGACACCAGGAAAATCTGCTTCATACGACACCACATGAGGAGATTCCACACCTCCAAACACAGGCGAGACGACTTCGTGCCTCCCTGCTTGTTGATATACGAGACTACTGTGGAATTGTCTGATCGAATCGAGATCTTGAGGCCCTGCACTTGATCCGACCAGGCAAGGAGTCTTCTTGACAGCCCACAATTCCAGAATGTTGATGTGGGCTGACGACTCCTCTCGGGACCACAGGCCTGAGACCGAAAGGGAACCCCAGACCGCTCCCCATCCCTCCTGGGAAGCGTCTGTAAAAATGACCGCCTGAGGAGAAGACTTGACCAGAGGAACACCCATCATCAGCAGAGAGCGATCCTTCCAAAAATCTAGATGGGGCCTCAAATGATCTCTGACCGGGATCTGATGGTACACTGAATGGGTCGACTGTTTCCACAGGGACATTAGATACATTTGGAAAGGTCTCCTCATCAGCGCCGCCCACGGAATGATGTTCTCGACGCTGACCATCAAGCCTATCACCCGGAGAAAGAATATTGCTCTGACCACGGCAGAGGAAGCCAGAATTTCCATGGCTACTAGGATTGCTTCTACTCTTACCTCTGAAGGGAAGACTAAGCCTTGACCAAGGTCGAAAGCCACACCTAGGTGGGTGAAAACCTGAGACGGGACCAAAGATGATTTTTCTAGATTTAAAACCCATCCTAGACTGGAAGCCAGACTGCAAACCTCTGGAATGATGCTTGCCAGAATTGAGGCAGATTCTGCTTTTAGCAACCAGTCGTCTATGTAAACGTGAAGGGGAATAGAACGACTGTGCAGAAAACCTGCCACTGCTGACACTAGGCGGGTGAAGAAGAAAGGGGCCGTGGTCAAGCCGAACGGCATGACTCTGAATTGCCATACCCTCCCCTTGAACGCGAATCTCATGAATTTTCTGAATGGAGGGTGTATGAGAATGTGAAAATAGGCGTCCTTGATATCTATGGACGCTGTCCACATGCCTGGACTCAGACCGGCGATAATCTGAGATACCGTCTCCATCTTGAATTTTGGGGTGGATATATGCAGATTTAATCTCTTCAGATTGATGATTGGACGCCATCCACCTGATTTCTTGGGGACTAGAAATAGAGTTGAGTAGAATCCCGGGTCTACTCTCCAACATGGAACCTCTTCTATAGCCTTCTTCAACCACATTGACTCCACTTCGTCTTCCAAGGCTACCAACTTCTCCAGATTGGATGGAACTGGAGTCCATTTGGGCTGGTAAGACAGAGGAGGAGGCAATTCTATCCAAGACGGAGCATAACCCCAGCGGATTTGATCTAACAGCCAGGAGTCCTGGGCAAGGGCTTTCCATGTCTCCCAGAACAGAGACAAGCGCCCTCCTACTGGCACGCTGGGAAGAAGGGATTGCACCGATAGATCCAAAAGTTGTAGAAGAGGAGGAAGGACTGGTAAATGAGATTGGGAAAGGCCTGCCCGGGCTGAGGCCACCCCTTCAAACCCGTCTAGGTTGAAAACCTCTAGAGGAGCGTCCTCTAGAACTAGACCTGTAACCTCGAGAGAAAAATTGACCCCTTCTCGCCTGAGGAGGGGCTTGACGAACCTGGGCTCTAGGTCTATGAGATGAAATGGATTTAAAACGATCCTCCTCCGCAGATCTGGAATGGGAAGGGGAGGACCGATTAGAGTTCGTAAACACCCTTGACGGATAAGCCCCATATTCATCCGGCCTAAGACTCTTCCTCCTGGGAGAGGAGGAGGGACTCTTCACCGCAGAAGAGTCCCTTTTAACTGACGGCCTCAAAACCGAAATCTGATCCCGCAGATCCTTATCTGATCTGAGACGATCAGACTCCGCCCTAAGGATCGATGTAGAATCCTGACCGAAAATATCTGATCCGAAAGGCGGAGCAGATATCAGGTTACTCCTGAGGGAATCAGAAATATTCACCTCAGCAAGCTTCCTTGACCTTCTCTTAGAGGTGATGAAACCTAGTGAACGGCAAACTGAATTCAACGAACCTCTTGACAGGTCAACTAACGAACGAAATATCTCCGGAGGAACCTGACCCCCTTTCTCGTGAGTTTTGAGCATAGCCTCTGAAAGAAGGGCCAAAAAGTTTGCTGACTTCAACTGAGCCCGACAGACAGACTCCCATCTAAAAAGGTCTGATGAAGATTCTACCTTAGCCGCTTCCTTCAGATGCGATGAAAGAACATCCCATGTCGGACCATTAAGAGATTGAGTAGAAGCCAATCTAATGTAATCCTCTTTCGGAATCTGAACTGGAGCATCTACCTTGGGAGTAAGAGAAAAATCTTTCAGTTGGACATCGTTAATGTAAAAATCTAACATGTCTACTACCAAGTTATCTACCGGAAGAACAGAAGGAACATTAGCTGAAGAGACTGAAGATGACAGCGCAGAACCAAACGACGGAGGATCAAGCGAAAATTCATCCTGAAGAGGAAGAGATAGAGACGAAGCTATCCATTGATGAGCCCTAGACCAGTCATCTGGCGAGGCCCTCTCGTGATAGAACCTCTTCAGATCCCTGGCCCTGACTGATCTCTGAGTAGCCTTGACAGAAAAGTGAGACGGAGAAGAGGAAGAAGAAGAAGAAGGAGGAGGACAGATGTCTGAATCTAGCGAAACAGAAGCATCCACGATCCTCAGAGAGGAAGGAGAAGCTAAAGCTCTAGAAGGAGCGTCCGAGAGAGTGTCCAACGTCAATGGAGACTGATAAGCACTAGCAACACGGGCCTCAGGCTGACTAGAACTGAAAAAATAAGGATCCAACTCACTAGCTGAAAATCTGGACAAAATTGAAAATCTAGCTGAAATAACAGATCGGTGAAGAGAGGAATCGCGGCTTACTGAAAACAAGGAAAAATCTAAACCCGAATCAACTATCTGGAACTCTAATTCTGGAGACAGAACGACCGAAACAATAGGATCCGAATGATCAAACTCCGGAGAAGATGAAGAATAAGAAGGCAAAGTAGGAACAGATGGATCAGAAGAAGAAGGTATGTGAGACGTCGCAGAATAATTCTGCTGAAGGGAAGCCGGAATATGAAGAAAACCTGGAGGCGGAGATATAGATGATGGATGAAAAAGAGAAGACGAATTAGAAACATGAGAAGACGAAAAATCCCTAGCAGACAAGCCAGATACAGACGAAGAGGACGGATGACTACTACTCTTCTGAGAACCTGCTTGAGAGAACAAGGAAGGAGATGAATAATGTCTATCAAAAACGGGAGGACCGGCGCGAAAATAACTAGAATCGGAATTAACAGACCTATTACTGGACTGGGAATCTGAGTTATTCGGCAGCTCATAACTTGATGCATAAACAGAAGTTCCCGTCGGAACTGAAACACCGAGACCGGAAATAGAACGCTTCATATCTCCTAATCCGGAAGTAGAAAAACTGTCACCAGAAGCGGAAATAGGAAACCCCGAAACGGAACCGGAAGTCGCTTGCAAGGACGGGTCAAACCGACCCGGACATGCATAAGTTGAACCGGAAGTGTCTACACCACCGCCGGAACCGGAACTAACCAAAACTGGGCCGGAAAAGGAGGATGTATGCAACAACGGATCCAACTGACTCGGATAAGCATAATTCCCACCGGAAGTAGTCACACTACTACCGGAAGAAGAGCCTGACAATCCGGACACTGAACGGTGCATAGACGGGTCCAACAGACCCGGATGCACATTCTTCCTACCGGAAGTAGCAGCACTACTACCGGAAGCGGAAGTCGACGAACCGGAAACGGAAGACGCCATATGATGCACCGCCGGGTCTAACAGACCCGGAACTACATTGTTCCTCCCGGAACCGGAAACTCTATAGCCGGATACTGAAGAACCGGAAACGGATGTTGACGCATAAGCCATATTCTCATGAGTCACCGGATGTTCAGCCAAGCCAGAAACAATCACGGTGCTCATTTCCGGATGCCCGGTAAAACCAGAAGACATTCCGGACAGCAAACCCGCTTGCCCGGACAAGCCAGGAGCATAGACGGGTGCTTCCTTAGAGGCGATCGGCGATCTTACCACCTTCCTTGCAATTGGTATCACTGTGAACCGGACCTTAGCTTGAGGTGACACATCGGAAGCTTCCGCCCCCAATACTACCGCTTGAGACTTAAGCTGGTCCTCAAGTCTAACATGGTCTTTGACCTGGCTCCTACCGGAGGATGCCTTACCAGGTTTCTTTCTTGTCTCGCCGGACTTTCCTTTGGGAGACTTGATTTGTTGTCTTGATGTTAAGGAAACCGGTTTTCCCCATTTACGAGATCGCGACTGAGGGCTAAATTCGGAGTCTGATGACTCCTCTTTAGCGGCCTTAATAGCAGATGTAATACGCTCGTCTAAAGATTTCGTCAATACATTTGCGAAGGATTCAAATCTGGCGAATAATGCCATAACCGGATCTGTGATAGAGGAGCTGCCCCCCTCCTTTGTTGAAACCGACGTATTAATAGAGGTGGAAGCAGATGATACTGCTTTAGGACCTTCAACAACGGAGGGAGAGCGACCTGAGGGCAATGCAGGCTTAACCACGAAATCCTTAAAAAATGCTTTAGATACGACCAATGGCCAACCCTTGCACACTCCACACATTTTCAAAGGGGTGCAGGTGGTACACCTCAGGCAAACATGCCCCGTATAATCCTTAGCGTGAACCCGATCACACTTATTCGACGCACACTTTATTTTCTCAGAAGATACTGACACTTCCTATAAAAAATAAGAAATGATGCGAAATAAAGCAACTAGCTTTACGCAAACTGAGATATCCCAGACGCTACGCCTTGGCCTATTTAAATAAAGTGTTTGAAGAAAGAATCAGTAAAGATTCTGATATATGTTTGAGAGCACTAGGACCTACGTTACTAGGAGTGGTACTGGCTATTATTATTCCTACATGGTTACTCTTGATGGTATATAATAGGCATGGTTACTCTAACCTCGAAAACGGGAGTAGTGACACGAAAACTGGTAACTCCAAACGTTAGAGTTACAAACACCTCTAAAACACCATGATATATAAGTTAAACATAACTTAGGAAGAATAGACTTCATGGTAGGCATTCCCGAGTCAACTCGTGATAACTGGAAAATTTCTAGTTAGCAAGCTAAAACTTTTATATCGATTTGATAGCTGACAGTACTGTATAGCTAGCAGAATATTTGAAAAGTGATTCAGTTTTCACAAGTGGGACCTACTGCGCATGCGCGAGCGTGCTTAGTGACAAGCGTCACCAAGGAGTGAGTATAGACTGGTGCCAGTCTATTGTAAGGCTAATGCAGGGGGTCCCTCTACCAGAAGCCTGGTGGAGGGTCTACATGGTGATGGTATAGGCATTAGGGAGTGTATAGGCAAGAATAAAAACTTTATTCTGATAGCTAAATGCAGATATTTGATTTAGCAAGTAGTGATTGAACGGTAATGGATGTTTTTGTGGTGTAATAACAACTTCAAGTGTAAGCTGACACAGCGCAAAGCTATAAAAACTTTCTGATAATATTTGTGCAGTTGTTCTGCTTGCAGAATAATTGAAAAGTGCATCTGTTTCCTATTTGGGCTCCAGTGCGCATGCGCAAGCGAGCTTAGTGACAGGCGTCACTATGGAGTGAGTACAGACTGGTGACAATCTATATCAGTTAATATACTGGAGATGGACCTAACCAGTAGCCTGGTTGAGGGTCCATATTTATAGGAATAGGCATGGGGAGGAGTGTATGCAAGTATAAAAATTGTATTCTGGTAGCTAAATGCAGATAATTGCTTTAGCAAGTAGTGATTGAACGGTAATGGGTGTTTTTGTGGTGTAATAACAACCCGAGGCTTTTTCGTACTTTTGTTCTTTCCTGTCATTGATGATTTTGAACCCCTGAAACAGTGAAGATCGGTAAGACGTAAAACACTCTTGGACTTGAATAAGCTTTCCTACGAACAGTCAGTGCCGACGTTTCCCCTTCAACAATATCAGGAAATGAAACGTTGGAAGCTGACTGGTCCAGGATCATTTTATTAATCTGCCATCAATCAACGCATTTATATTGCTCACTTGTTTCTGCAGGCATTCCATTGATAATACAATCCTTTCAAGGATGGATGAATCAAGTGAGGGCTCGGGTTTGGCCTTTATCTTAATCGCAGACCCTAAAGGAGAAGAATTCCCTTTAGAGTGATTAGGTGTGTTTGGTTTGAAAAAGGCAAGTCTAGTAGCCTGGGACCATGAGCTGCAAATAAGACAGGTTGAATTGATAGAGCACGAAGTGCATTTAAGGCACACATGGCCAGAATGATCTGTCGTGATGAATCTATGTCAGCTGGTGTTAGGACATCTAATAGAATGAAGAGCAATCTCCTTTTCTTTAGACTTGACTTTAATCTTCTTCTGAGACTTTTTCAAATCTGAATCGTAACAGAGAAAGATTTGATATGGTAAAGTTCCGAAGATAAAAAGGGATCAGACAGCGCTGAACCCATTAAACAATAGAGACCAAACCAGTCTCTAAATTATTCAATATTGGTTTTTCTTTAAGAGAGTATGTTAAAGAGATATCATGGATTTCATGCTCAAATGCTAACCAAGCATGTACATAGGTAACTTAAACAAGCTACTGTAAGCAAGAAGCAATTATAGACAATAACAATGTCTAAAACACTCTGGGCGTAAAAAACCAAAACTGGTAACATGCCTACCATGAAAATAGAAATGATCAATAAAATCAATATTGATCAAAAAGACCTACAACCACTTATCTTAGGTCTTTTCTTTTTGTCCGACGCCTTGTTGATCCTTTGAACGCTTGAAATAATCCCACAGCAGTATTGAAAAGTTTAAAACTTTTTTAAAACTGGGTATAAAATTTTTTACTACCCCTTCCTTCACTAGTAGGAAAAGGACTGAAGACTTGGTTGCTACAACAAAGTCATGCGATGTTTGTCAGCCAACGAGATGATCATTGTGCCCTATGACTCATTCAATGGCTCTGGGTTATGTATTAACCCTCTTTCTACCCCATTCTGAGATATAGCATTCAAGCGAATTGCTATGGATCTCATCATCGGAGATTCCTGAAGAAGCCTTCAGTCACTCTGTAACCACTATACACAGCAAACATTGGCTGTAAAAATTTCATCCTACTAGAGAAAGAAAGAGCAATAGTAATGCAAGGAGGTAGGTTGTAATGTAGTAATAACTAATGCTCTGGTATGTTGCTGCTGCTACTCTCTATTCAGTTAGTACATACACACTCACACCAAGTCATAGCAGCATCCAAGGCATCAATAGCTTGACAACCCCTTATGAAATATCTGTAAGCAGTTTAAACAATTCTCATAATCAGTCAGAAAAATACCGTAACAATACCATCAAGAGACCAAATTATTCAATTCCTCTATCAATGCCAATTGTGATGATGACAAACTATATGGCTAGCATGAATGGCACATATTAAACATCACTAGGATCTCCACAAGGAGATGGGTTATCACTACTGCTATTAACCCTTTAACACTTATCTGCAGTGGTCTTGAGAAATGTCCATTTGCAAATCAAGAGAAAATTTTTGAAAATTTATCACTGGTTTGCTGGCTCGATAATCGAGCCAGTCATTCGTGGCAAATTTAAAACAAGAATTCCGCGGAATTAAATGTCTCGCCTGTCTCCGGTTTGTCACAGCTACCTTGACCTTTGACCTTCAGCCATCAATGTTATCATGCCGCTTCCTAAGATTATAGGTAACCAGGTATCCAAGTTCAGCAGTTGCAATAGGCTTAACCAATCCTGAAATATAAGATGAGAAGTTTTGCTTAACGCAAAATCTTAATGTTGAAATAACAGTTCTGTATCAAGGTCACAGTAATGTTGACCTTCAACCGTGTGACCATAACATCATCAAGCTGCTTCCTATCACTATAGGTAACCATGTATCCAAGCTTAGTTGCAATAGGATTAACCAATCCTGAAATATAAGCTGAGAAGTTTAGCTAAACGCAAAAACTTAATGTTGAAATAACAGTTCTATATCAAGGTCACAGTGACCTTGACCTTGTGACCCCAACATCATCATGCCGCTTCTTATCATTATAGGTAACCAGGTATCCAAGTTTAGTTGCAATAGGCTTAACCAATCCTGAAATATAAGCTGAAAATTTGCTAAACGCAAAAACGTAACGTAAAATATTAACAAAGATTATACCGTGATCTTTGACCCCATAACCTTGAATGCATGATGCCTGCATCAGCGTGCTGCTTCCTTTCGATGTATATCTCCATGTATCCAAGTTTGGTTCCAACTGGATCAGGCATTGCTGAGATATAGGACAATAACTTTTAACGCAAAAACTTAACGTAAAATATTAACAAAGATTATACTGTGACCTTTGACCCCCATAACCATGACCGCATGATGTCTACATCAGCATGCTGCTTCCATTAAATGTAAATCACCAAGTATCCCAGTTTGGTCCCAATTGGATCAGGCATTGCTGAGATATAAGACAATAACTTTTGTTTAACGCAAAAACTTAACGTAAAATATTAACAAAGATTATACTGTGACCTTTGACCCCATAACCTTGACGTCATGACCGCTTTATCAGTGGGCTGCTTCCATTCAATGCATATCACCATGTACCCCAGTTTGGTTCCGATTGGATCAGGCATTGCTGAGATATAAGGCAATAACTTTTGTTTAATGCAAAAACGTAACGTAAAATATTAACAAAGATTATACCGTGACTGTTGACCCCATAACCTTGACCGCATGATGTTTGCATCAGCATGCTGCTTCCTTTTGATGTATATCACCAAGTACCCAAGTTTGGTTCCAATTGGATCAGGCATTGCTGAGATATAAGGCAATAAATTTTGTTTAAAGCAAAAACTTAACATAAATTATTAACAAAGATTATACTGTAACCTTTTACCCCTGTAACCTTGATCTCATGGCCTTTTTATCGACGGGCTGCTTCCTTTTGATGTATATTACCATGCACCCAAGTTTGGTTCCAATTGGATCAGGCATTGCTGAGATATAAACTTAACCTAAAAGTTTACGCCGCCGCTGCCGGAAAAGTGATACCTATGTCTCGTTCCTGCTTCGCAGGCGAGACACAAATACTCTTCTCTCGACCTGCAAATGGATATTTTATATTAGAAATTTGAAATTTTCTTGAGTAAATTCAAGGGTTAAAGAGTTAAGCTGTTTCATTCACTGCCGCCCTATCATTTGTTAGAGAACAATGACATTCGACAAGACCAAACACAGAACAATGACATTCGACAAGACCAAACCCAGAACAATCACATTCGACAAGACCAAACCCAGAACAACCACATTCGACAAGACCAAACCCAGAACAATCATATTCAACAAGACAAAACCATCTCAATGCTAGACATGCCGCTAAAGATGGAGCATGCAGATCATGCTGATCTCACGGACTAATTAAAGCGTCCCATTAATGGGCTGCTTCCAATAGATGGAAAACAGCTCAACATCACAAACCTTTTCACGAAAGAAGTCGAAACGGTGTTTATAGTGTATATATGTCTGACACAAAGGGGACGAATGATGAAGGTGCCTTATATCCAGGTGAGAATAGAACGAAGAGCCGAACCTTTAGTGCACTCCTATGCAGTTCAACCGCCATTGTAAATCCTTGTCTAACAGGTTTAACTTTCCTCTCCTGTAAGCTGTGGATTTGCCGCTTCAAGATTTGGATGCATCTATACCAGGGATTCACATAAGGGTCCTTTAGGTTGCATTCGTGTAATAATAAGTAGTTTTATACTGGTAGTTGTTTGGTGGGGTTTTTTTTTTTGCACAAAAAAATGTACAAAATCTAGCATGGGGTCACCATAATTCATAGCTGTGAGTCCAGGGTACCCCTTAATTTTAGCATGGATTAGAAATACTGCTTGGAAACACCATATTTCAGTTTGAGAACCCCATATTCCAGCTGGTGACGACATTTCAAGGTGTGGCCCCTGGGACCTCCAAAATTTAGATACCATGAGAAACACTGATCTATACAATGCAACATGTGTCTCAATAATGTTATACAACTGCGACAGCTGGGCAGCTCTAAGGTCCCTCTTGAACAAACTCGATGCTTGTCATTGAAGATACTTATGAGGCATCATAAATCACAGAGCTAATGCACAACCTAATCTCAAATTTAGCACATTACAAGCAGTACAGCATGGTTCCACTGTCTGAGTTTAGTGGACCAGCGATGGTCAATATTTGGACATGTTTTTTGATTACCAGATAATACATCCACTTAGAAAGCATTAGAATTTTCAGTATTGTGGGCAGCAAGTATCAGATGCACAGAGAATGCCAAATAACACCAAGAACCTAAAGGACCTAGGATGCTCGCAATGGAGAATGCAGCTGAAAGATTAGCTTACATTTCTTTACACAGCCATAGAAAACAGTCGCTCCGAACACCTCTAGCTCTTTAGGGCCCTTCTGGTTATGTTTTGTTCACCCTGTGGTTTGGGAGTAATAATAATTAGGCTTTTATAAGTATATATGAATTACCCAAAAATCAGGATTGTCATCCACCAAAGAGATTATGCTAGGCTGAGTGTATTCTTAGATGTCTAACCCGCTAGTGTTCATTAGGTTGTTTAAACTCAGCAGCGGTTCATGAGCAATATGGTAAATGAAAGAATCTGTCATGGCTGATGAATGGGAGGAGACAAAGGACAGATGCATAACATATTGTCACTATGGCATAAGCTCAGGTATAAGCAGCCCTCATGTTGAACACTTGAAAGTATAATTGTCAATTCATTGATTGACACTAACTTTGAACTAAAATGGCAGAAATTAATTACATATGATTGAGAAAGCGATATTTGAACAATTTATGTAAATATTTGTTAGCGTAACTGTTTGAAATGAACTTATTGTTTGTAGCCATTGGTATATGTTGTGGTATGTAGCCGGCCTTTGAACAACACATGTAAATATCATGTAATGTTCAATTAACGTGCAAACATTTCAGCTTGTTCTCTATACAATAACATATCATTGATTGGCTTATACAAACTGGATTGGTAGCAAGAAAGTAAATAGCAAAGGAACACATAACAAGAAATATCAATTATCGTTGCTTAGAAATAATGCTCCACAACAACCTTAACAAAAACATTCAAAACCAAATAACAAGCATAGCTTCTAAAGAAATTCAAAACCACAACCATGTAGTTACATCCCCGCATTTTAGAGCACATCTTTAAAGTTTAATTGAAATTTGATGAGATATCATTTAATAGAAGTGTTGTACAGTAGCAGGAAATTTTTTTCTAAATTTCAATTAGGAATAATTTAAAGGAAATCTCACCTTTTTATCATGCCGACAAGGAAACATATTCAGGCTTTAATAGCTAAACGTTGATAGTGTGTCTGCATCAGTATATACGCTTAGTCATAGAGGTGCCAGCTATAGTTTGGTAATGTGGTATAAAAGCAATCATACAGGTAAGCTGTTGAATATTTTCAAACTGATTTGACTGGAAGTTGTTGCTGCCATAGGCAGCAACAAATTCCAGTCAAAATAGTTTCAAAATATCCAACGGGATGAGTTACATAATAAAGGATGCAATACATTGGCACTTACATGACTTCACATACTATCGCTTAAGGCGACAAAATGGTGGCGCTCACTGTTCAACATTTACGCAATATTGCAAAGCAGATAATTGTGATACAGATAAGGGAATGGGAAAGGATACGAAGGATATGGAATCTATAAACCATAATCTGTCGGTGTAATACAACATTTGAGATGAGATTAGCATCCCTTTAATGAACCAGTGTTGAGAAAAATGGAGAATATAAAAGTAGAATTTATACATGAAAAAAATTCATGATCAACTAGAGGTCTTAGGGATGAATTGCATTACCATGGCCAGACTTTTTCTTCTAAGGTTCAGTGAATTAGAAAAGGTAAGTTATTAGTAGGTCATACTTCTTATTTTCTTCTTTTCGATCGCTGGTATCACACTTGGAGAGCCGTTCTGTAGGTCACACTGACATACATGGGATATGGGATCACATCTCTAGTGTAACATGAAAACTGAAACAAAGATTTCAAGGAGCAAAGGCTTAACAAACAGATAGATGTGAAAGCAATCAGAGCAGAGAGCGCAGCCTCTCGCACTACCGTTTTTGTTATTCTGTAAACACTTTTCAGACCATTTTCTGATTTTCCTGACTTTATTGGATCACGACCAGAGTTGAGGAAATCTAGCGCATTGTCACGCCCCTCTTTGTGTTAAATTTTGTGTAAAATCTGATCAGTAGTTTCCCAGATATCCATTGATCTCAAATTTGATACGATCCAAATGCATTTTCTTTATAGATCACGGCCAAAGTCTGGAAATCGTCTTTCATGGTAAGATACCATGGTGTGCTAAAATGTGAGCAAAATCAGATGAGTAGTTTTTTAGCTCCATTTCCGGACACAGAAACAGACAGACAGACAGACATACAGACACAGACTGATCGACCGACCAACCGACCCCGACTGACCGACAGACAGGCAGACAGACAGAGCTGAATGCAATACCATTTTCCCCTATTGGCCAAGGGTAACACGTCTATCAAAGAAATTTCTCAATAAGTGTTCGCATTTAGCAAAGTGATTTTCAAATGCAATGATAGGGGCTATTTTCAGACTAAATGTCAGTTATGCCAGTGTGCTCCACAGTTTCACATCAGGTTTTATGCATAAAAAAGAAAATCTGTTTGCAGTCTCATTTACTATCAGAGGCTACCAAACACAATTGGCATGGCTAAAATACACTGGGAATCGATTCTACTGCTGATGACACGTTTTATCGACCAGAAGCTGTCCTTGATAGTCACACTCATTGATCACAAACTAACCACATTTTAGTCAAGAGAAATTACTTTCTGATTGTGAGTGAACGCTTTTTGATGTCCGATTGTGGACATAGGAAATTCTATCTCTGTGGACTAGCTATGAGATTTGTGTGGCTTTCACAGCAGAACGATTTATGGCTAGTTCTAGTAATTGACTTTGACAAATTTTGCTGCGGTAGTGAAATAGAAGCGACTAAGTTGCGAGTGGTTGTGAATATGATCTGGTATGTTCAAGAGACCTTGGGACCTCAAGGTAATAGTTCTTCAACACAGTGACAGTGACATACCATTTGCAAAGATTTAGCCAATAGATTAGCAAACTAGACATTTTCTCAACCAAATCTTTGCTATTTTCGTAAACTTTTAATTCAAATGAGTACAATAGAGTATAGAGGGATATAGTTGGGCGAATATATGCCAAAAACCACCGGCGTTGTACACTTCTGGCAGAAAGCATGAAATTTGGCATACAGGGGTTTTTGAGTATGCCGAATCCAAAAATAAGAGGAAACAAGTTGTAAAATGCGGGATTCCTGCTCAAAATGGCAGATTTTTAAAATGGCCGCCACATCAACCCAGAAACAGATATGGCATAGGAAAATGTTCTGATATTTTTTTTACATAATTTGCACACATGTACTTCACAGAAACCTATCACCAGATGAATATTATGCTTGCTATTAAATCTGTCATGCATTCTCCTGAAAATAGTGTCAGATATTACTGTTCCCAGTCTTCATAACATTGTCCTGTACATAAAATATACGTGTTCTAAGTCCGTGAAACATTGCACTGCACATAAAGTATTAGTGTTCTCAGTCTGCACAACGTTGTCCTGCACATGAAATATATGTCTTCTCAATTAGTATATCACTGTTCTGTACATAAGACAAGTATTCTCAGTCAGCCTAACATTATCCATCGTGCAAACATAACAGTGTACACAGAAGGCTTGTTTTGTAACATTTGCATCTATTGGAGCAGTTCTTCTTACACTGACATTTGATAAGTTCATGACATACTTGTGATGTTTCTGGGAGACTTGTCCACATGGTGATTCAGCTTTCACCAGCGTCTCTCGTCCAAACGCTGGGAGACTTGTCCACATGGTGAATCAGCTTTCACCAGCGTCTCTCGTCCAAACGCATTCTACAGGTAATGGTAGAGCTGGTTTCCGAATAAGTGCTTGCCTCCAAACATGATCAGCTTGGTATTCAGCACGTTTTACAGGTTTGCCTCAGGTCCCCCGATCAGGGGAGAATATTTTTTTGCTTTTGATTGCCATAGGAAAACAGATGTTAACGAGCTTCATTGGCTGTTCTCAGTTCGACTGTAAAGCAACACAGAATACTGCTTCATGTCGCTCACATTGCACTCAGATGTCAAGCCAGGTATAAAAGACAGTATGTAGGAGACAGATCCTAGATCCTGATGAGGGCCAACTTCGAATGCTGTCTTCTTTCTTACACTGTGGATGCATGAGACTATCACATCCTAATACAATATGCATGAACAGCAATCCCCATCAACACTATGCTCCTACCTTCGATGCAATAATATGAGAGGAATATATTGAAACCTGCTTTCATGCTAAAAGGTCAACCAAATTTCACCTCCATCAAAAACACTGGCAGTACCGATTCATGAATCCATCTGCAGCATGAACAGAACAGTGGCTGTTACCTCAAGGGTCCACTGTGATCTAGATTTCTCAGACCCTCCGAAAATTCTCAGCTAGACCTTTGGATGTAATATTTGCTCCTGCCAAAACAGTCTCACATGAGGTTGAGTGTCGTCATCGCTATAGCCCCAACCACCCACAATCCCTAGTAATAGAACGTACTTGCTCTTTCTATACAATGAAGGCCATGACAAATGTACATTCTTTGCAATAGCGCGCAGTGGCTGATCAAGTGTTCCAATTCTGGTATAATATTGTGGGATTCAGTGGCTTGATGTCATTTGCATGGTTTGTACATTGTTCAGCTAGCTCTTTGTATCTTTCAATATCCGTTGTCTCTACACAATGGCATTTTTGATCAGTTTATATCGCTTTATCACAGAAGAAAGATAATGCAGTGTCATCTGATAGACCCAAGGATGTGGTGTCCCGAAGTTTACGTTTGGCAGGTGTTGAAGCTTTGTACAAAATGCCCATGTCCAGTTTGGCTTTTCATTTACTGACCCTATGACTGTGATGTTTGCTACAGGACAGATATCATGTCGTGTGCCATTTAGTGTCATTCCTAGCGAGGATGTTTCGATACCATTGTCCAATCTGGCATGGCACTGTCCATGGACGAGGGGAAGAGAGTCAAAGTCCTTTAATATCTGGCAATTCAGTGATAAGGTCTAGTATCTTGTAGATCTATAAGAAGCCTTGAGATTCTAGATTTGATCTAGTACTTCTTCAGAACTAGCTTCTTGACATATAGTGACAAATGATCAATCTATGTCTTGTAACGAGAGCCTGATTTGCTTTGTCATCATTTTAATGAAGCAACAAGAGCTCCGCAAATGGTGTATAATACCCTGCCCTGATGACAAACCAATGAATGAGAGCTATTAGAAAATAGCAGATTCTTCCTCAGACCAATACCTGTCATCCTATGAAGTTTCAAAGTGATCTGCTAAAGGGTCATGGAGTTATTGTCCGGAAACCAATTTTCAAGATTTCCACCGGTGGCTGTTGGGCATATTGGATTTTGGATAACCTTCTATTTCAATACGTTTCCTCCTCAGAAGTAGTCTAGTCACTCTATGAAGTTTCATAGAGATCCGCAAAACAGAAATGGAATTGTCATTTTGAGAGCTATTTTCAAGATGGCCGATGGTGGCCATATTAGATTGAGGATCATCATCAATTTTAATAGGTTTATTCCTCAGACCGAGTCCAGTCATCCTATGAAGTTTCAAAGTGATTGATACACGGTAACAGAGTTATCATCTGGAAACCAATTTTCAAGATGGCCACCGTTGGCACTTGGCTGGTGGCCATCTTGGATTTTGGATCATCGTCAATTTGGATAGGTTTCTTCCCCAGCCCTAGTCCAACCATCCTATGAAGTTTCGAAGCGATCCGATAACAGTAATGGAGAAACCAATTTTCAAGATGGCTGACTTTGGTTAGAAGCCCTCTTGGATTTCGGATCATCATAAATTTCAAGAGGTTTCTTCCTTAGCCCTAAGTCCAACGATTCTGTGAAGTTTCAAAGCGATCTGATAAACGGTAACAGAGTTATCATCTGGAAACCACTTTTCGAGATGGCCACACTTGGCCGGCGGCCATCTTTGATTTTGGATCATCGTCAATTTGGATAGGTTTCTTCCCCTGACCTACCTAGTCCAACAACCCTATTAAGTTTCAAAGCAATCCGATAAGCGGTAATGTAGCTATCATCCGTAAACCAATTTTCAAGATGGGCGACAGTGGCTGGCAGCCATCTTGGAAGTGGAATCATCATCAATTTCGATAGGGTTCTTGACCAGCCCTAGTCCAACCATCCTATGAGGTTTAAGCGATGCGATAAACGGTAACAGAGTTATCATCCGGAAACCACTCTGCCGCCCGGCCACCCACCCGGACCTAGCCATTACATAACACCCCGCCAAATAAAAATACTACCACTATTAACCAACATCAATCACTGAACAGATAAGACATAACTTAATAAACCAACACTAATAAAGGTTTATATTTAGCATCAGAATCAATAGAAATGATGATGAGCTTAAACATTAGCACCTAGATTATTGACATTTCTTATTTCAAAATCCGATTCTCTTGTACATAACAGCTATTGTTTATTTTGAAAACAATGTTGCTAGAAGCTATTGATATCTTAACTGGTTTCAACTGGCGGGAACATGGTTTCCCAAATACACAGCAGCTGTCATATACAAGTGAATGCGATTTATAGATAAGATGTTTCAATGAGCTAGGTGCTAATAAAGATCAACATCATTTATTATTTATATACCAGTGCTGAAGATATGTGCAAACAGGTGCGCTTCTGCCAGCAAGCTTGAGATGTGACGCATATGCCCGTAACGTTACTAATTTGAGAATTACGCGATCTTGATCAGATATGAATACATATTACACAACTTTAATGATATATCATGAGTTAGTGCTAAAACATTTTGACCATTTCCGGTAAATTTTTCATAAAATATAAGATTTTCACCCAAAAAATTGATCAATCAAAATTCTGAGAAAAACGTCTGGAGGGTAGCAGCTTAGGATCATTCCAGCCAAATTTGGTTGAAATCGATCAAAACCATTAAGGAGAAGACATGATTTTGACGGACGAACAGACGGATGGCCGCCATGGCATAAGCTCACTTGGCCTTTCAGGCCAGGTGAGCTAAAAATCATCAGAAAATCCCAATTGAAATTATTGATATCTTCCTTCATTTAACCATTTAGCCCTCATATCAGCCAAAAATGGCTTCTACAATGGTATTGAGAAATGGGGTTATATCTCTGGACATGCTGAATATTTTGAAAATAATTTGACTTTCAGTCAAATTGTTTTCAAAATATTCAGCCTGAGTCAAGAGTTTTTACTCATTGAAATTATCACCTGGTGGCTTGCAGCAGCGAGACAGCTATTAGTTTTTTTGGTACCCAATTTCCCATTTATTTAATGCTGCAGAAAATTTGGAACAGGGTACCAGTCTCGATTAACCATTTCTGTCGTCTGTTTTTGGATGGCCTATGAAAATGGTAATTTTTGTCCACTAAGATGTCAAAAAGGCTTCCATATGAGATAAGGTGGGAAGGAAACGGAGTTTGGGAACATTGACATACAATAGGAAAATATAATTTCATCATACCTGTTATTTAGTGAAATATTTACACTTTTATATGCATTTATTCATGGCAAGAAAGGGGTGTCCACCATTTTGAATATTACACAAATTTCATACTAACCATTTGTGACTGAGCTTGGGTGCTCGGTCAACTAGTTATCTAGCTGGTTAACTATTTCAAGTTCAACTGGGATCTAGCTAATTATATAGTTAACTATCGTTCGACAGTTGAACTTGATCAGTCACATGATCCCACCCCACAATGACAGTCGTTTTGATGAGGTGTCTACAAATAGTCACAGGATTATCAATATGGATGGATGTGTAATAGACAGACGGACAGACTGACTGAAAAATAATCTGCTTTTTCCGTAACCCCATGACCAACCTACTCATAGAGTCACCTTCAACCTCTCCAACTGTTTCTTGTCCGTTATGAATATCCTAATCTCCTTAAATAGCTTCTTTTTTCTCTTTAATCCTTTAGTGATGAAATTTATTCCTCAAAATTAAAATATTTGCTTTTTGAATGCCAATTTGCAGGCCAGAAGACTAATTTTGAAAATTTACAACTGGAATGACTGGCCCGGTTATCGGGCCAGTCATTCCAGTTGTAAATTTTCATAAATCTGTCTTTTCTTGGTCTGCAAATGGGCATTCCTCTAGACCACTAAGGAGGCCGGTTTTGGTCAGTATCATCACCAAAGGTCTGATCCCAAAGCATCTAGTAAGTTGGTGTTATAACGGCACCATGTGTGCAGCTTATAGGTGTTGATACACAGTGTTAAAAACTTCAATGCCTTCTTACAGAGCTGGTGCATTGTTGGTCATTTGAAGGACATTCCAAACACTGACCATCCCTGCTGGACTACCCTCACATTTATACACATGATAAGTAAGATATAACATGGATGGATGTATGCGTGATGGATGGACAGTCTAACACAAATATAAATAATCTGCTTCTTCTAATCCCCGTGACCATGCCAACCACCTGAGGTGTATCATCAACATGGTTCAAGGAGAAGCTGTTATGGGACGAAAACAAAACAACTGCTTTGATGCACGCATGGTCAGCAAGATGAATGATGGATGTACAGATGGAGAGATGGATGGTTGAATGGATAGGTATATTTGCAAGACACATAGCCGAGCTTAACCGATGAATGTTCAACACCATACTCCAAGAGAAGATAAATTATCGAAAGAAAATCTGCATGGACGGAACCAAAAACATAATATACCCGCTTTAACCCTTTAATCCTCAAATTTAATCAAGAAAATTTCAATGTTCTCATAGAAAATGTCCATTTGTAGACCAAGAGAAGAGTATTTTTGAAAATTTACCACTGGAATGACTGGCTCGGTTATCGAGCCAGTCATTCCAGTGGTAAATTTTCAAAAATACTCTTCTTCTCTTGGTCTGCAAATGAACAATTCTCAAGATGACTGCAGAAGACGTTTTTGGCTGATATGATTGTTACAGGGTTAATGTCAGAGCAGGTGAAAAAACAGTATTCAATGCACTTAACCTGAGGAAAGGTAACAGGTAATTAATACTCACATACACACATGTGTGCGCGCGCACACACACACACACCTGTAATTTGCTAAATCGCATCAGAACAGATACTAGATTAATCGTGGATCATTGTTCCTGAACATCAAGAGAATCTGGCATCGCTGCTGAAATCACATCAACCATATGACTTCTGTAAGCCACCAGACAATAATTTCAATAGGCATTATAGCTCGTGACCTGCTGAATATTTTGAAAACTATTTGACTGAAAATTCTTTTCAAAATATTCAGCATATCCAGTGCTAAACCACGTGGAAAATGTAGTCTGCAGAAATTCAGCAACCAAACAGTTCACAAACATTTGCAAATATCTGATAATGCAATCATATAATCAAGTGTATCTAGTCTTGAATAAATACTCTTACAGCTCTATAAATACTCACTGAACTAATTTATGATGAGTGAACAAATATTTCAGTAAAGATCTAGCTAATATTATCGGCTAAATCTATTGCAATGGAGGGGTTCATTCCTCTGTTATGCCACCCCATTTCTAGCTAAGCCACGCCCACTTTTTACATGCTGGAATCGATATAAACCTTTGAAGAGTGAATTCCCAGAATCTAAATTTCAAGATCACTATACATGTAAGCTATTCAATAATTTCAAACTAATTTGATCGAGAGATGTTGCTGCCTATCTCCCAGTCAAATTAGTTTCAAAACATTCAACAGAATGTTTTGTAAATTTTAAATTCATCAAAGACCATATCACTTTGTACAATTTGGTGACATACTTTTAAATTTTGAGGATGAAGAGACATCGTTATGATTGTGACCTCAGCTAACACTTGATGTATTTGATTATGACATCAGATTCTGGAGTAACAGATCGTGTCCCTCTACTCAACCATCACCGCACTATTTACGCATTATTCACGTCATATCACTCCTCAAATTATGACGCAATATTTACTGTTCTAAAATGAGGGCCTGGTGGATTCTCATTCCAAGTCTACACACAGAATGGTGACCATCTGCTTGAATGAATACAAGTGGATACGTTCCACACTTTATCCCTCAAATTTGTTCAAGAAGATTTAATTTTTCTCATAGAAAATGTCCATTTGCAGACCAAGAGAGGATTATTTCCTACAGTTTATCACTGCAATGACTGGCTAGGCTATCGAGCCAGTCATTTCAGTGGTAAAATGAAAAAAAATAGTCTTCTCTTAGACTGTAAAAAAACATTTCTCAGGACCACCGCAGAGATCTATTCTGACTGGTATGATCATTCAGCTTTAAGTACAACACAGATTTTTTTATCATCCAGTAATACATTACAAGCTTAATTTATTTTACATAAAGAACACACATTTTTCTCTTAAGCTTTTTGTTTTCGATGGGAATAGTTTTGGTTTCTTGTTTCAGTAACACCTGCTGGTTTATCTTCTTCATTAGGCTGTGATATTCCTCATCTATTTAACCGTTTAATGGTCAAATTTGGTCACAAAAATTTTAATATTTTCTCATTGAATGTCCATTTATAGGTCAAGAGAATACAATATTTGAAAATTTATCACTAGAATGACTGGCTCGGGTATCGAGCCAGTCATTCCAGTGGTAAAATTTCAAAATTCTATTCTCTTGGTCTGTAAATGGACATTCCACAAGACCATAGCAGAGGGCGGTTTTGGCCGGTATTACCATTAAAGGGTTAATATAATGACATTGTCAATAAAACAACAACAATGGAGGAATCCAGGTTTAGCTTTGCCCCGCCTACCTCTAGCTAAGCTCCACCCACACCTCGCCCGTGTTGGAATCGATTGATCCCCAAGCTTCCTGACTATCAATTTCCAGAAAACTATACAGGTAAGCTGTTGGATATCTGGAAACTAATTTTACTGGGTACTGTTGGTGCATTAATAGCAGCAACAGTGCCCAGTTAAATTAGTTTCAAAATATTCAACAGAATGTTTATTAAATAGTAAAGACATAAGATTTGTAAAACAACGCTTAGTCCATCATCAAGTAAGCGTTCATTACGAACTTAGCTACGCCATTCATGACATACTCGATTATGACATTATCCTACAAGTGATGTAGTTGATTATGAAGTCATATGATTGATGGATAAACTCAGGAATCCTCGATTTACCTGTGTAACAGTGTAACTATTTTGTTTTTCTGTTCATTGGCATGGTTAGAATCATCGGAATTGTAGAAAAACAACGGTTCATTGAGTCACACCCTGAATAGGCGTAAATGTGTTCACACATAAAACTAAAGTAAATAGTTTCTTTCGAAAAGGTTTGTCCCGATCCCAGGATGATTCATAATACAGACAAATTATTTACCTCCCAGGGATGTGAACATTGTTTGAGTGTAGCCATCTTTCATGGTCACTTCTTCAGCACCAACTGACTGTCGCTGCCAATGTCACATTGGTCAGTTCTTGTGAAGTCACGTGACAGCTGTGGCAGAACACATAGAATCCACTGGCCATGTCATCTCCGCCAGCAGTGCCTCGGTCATCAAAATCGAGACCAACTTATTTAAACGGAAGGTTAGAGGCCATAGAAATCTACAACCATCAACCAAACATGAACCGAGATGCGGGATACTGTATACCAGCAGTCTACTAGTCCATGCAGTCACATATAACTCCACATGAAATGACCAGAGTGACGTTGCCAGCGACCGTCAGTTAGTGCTGAAGAAGTGACCGAGATGGTCACGAAAGCTACACTCAAACAATTTCTACATCCTGGAGAGCTAACTAATTTTTCTTTATTATAAAGTAAATAGCTTTAAATATGTCAAACATTACCACCAAAGCATTCTTTTAAAACAATTAGCACCAACTCCTTCAGGAGCCACAGCATTTCTTGTATTACCCCTAAATTAACCCTTCAATTTGTTCAAGAAAAGTTAAATTTTCTCATTAAAAATGTCCATTTGCAGACCAAGAGAAGACTATTTTTGAAAATTTACCACTGGATTGACTGGTTCGATAACCTATGAGAAAATATAAATTTTCTGAATAAATTCAAGGGTTAAATGGTTACATTTCATCCTCATATCGAAATCACAGGATAAGCGGTGAACTGGATAAATTAATTTCAAAATGTAGAGCAGAAGTGAAGTAACAGATTGTCTTTGACAGTTTTATTCCTCAAACACATTTACAAGCAACACAAAAAACTGCTTCTTATGATTTCTAGTAAATGTACTGCTAGTAAAATTTTATGAGGGACTTTCCAGTTCTTCAAATTATTCAAGGTTGATTTCATGTTTAACCCTCTAACACTCATATCAGCCAAAAGTGGCTTCTGCAGTGGTCTTGAGAAATGTCTGTTTGCAGACCAAAAGAAGAAATTTTTTTTTTAATTTACTACTGGAATAACCGAGCCAGTCATTCCAGTGGTAAAAAAATTGTCTTCTCTTGGTCTGCAAATGGACATCTTCCCTGAGAATATTGAAATTTTCTTGAACAAATTTGAGAGGTAAAGGGTTAATAAAATAGAAGGATCCACAGTTCCCACGTGTTGAAAGTCTTCACTAGAAATATCTACAGATGGATCCCTCTATTTTTGCGAAAAACTTTTACAAATGGTTAGAAAAACATGCATGTGATGTGTGAATGACCTCTGACTACGTGATAAAAACAATGCTGATGTAATCTGAAGCAGCTGATCCATCGCGCCACTGACGCAAATGTAAAATAATATCCTGTTCTGTGAACGTGACAAATATGGATAATAACAACATTTTGACGTAGACGTGAACGGCTAATTAAACATCTGCCGTGATGGCGATAATGAAGGACATTAACACTGACTTAATCTTTCCACAAGAATTATTCTTGTTTACTCCCTACAGCAGGAATCAACATTTATTTCCGGGGGTGGGGGTGGTGGGGTGGTGTGGGGAGACTATCCAATAGCACAAGAATCACGCTATTTTAGCATTATACTCAACCGTGTATATGTTTGCTTCAGTGATTCATTTCAGAGCTGAATTGTCCGCTAAAGGCTTGATTGATCGATTAAACAGTCAAGGCAAATTTCAGAGGACTACAAATTCTCAAAATTGCAGCCTGTTGATGGCCACATTCAGAATTGCATTCAAAGCAGTAGACGGATAAATTAATTTTAAAAAAAATCACAAGTATCACTGGTGCCCAAAGAGAAAGTTCAAGGAAAATCTATTGCTGGTGCCCAAAGAGACATGTGGCCAAAGTATTTGACTATGAAGGTGAATCCTTCAAAAGGCACATCTGTGTATCTTATGCGAGGCATATACCAAGTTTCAACAAAGTATCTTAAGCAGTTCTGTATGATATAAGTTGTTTACGAGAAAATTGACAAAAAGTTTTTACATTAAAAAGCCCACTTTCACCAGAAATATTGGACCAATAATGGCGAATGCTTCAAGAGACACATCTGCGTATCTAAACTGAGGCATATACCAAGTATCATTAAAATATCTTAAGCGGTTCTGTATGATGCTGTTTACGAGGTTTTGTGGACAGACAGACAGATGGATGGACAGACAGACACGGTGATTACTATAGGCCAAGTCCATTTTCAAATAAAGAAGCCACCTGCCAAGTTTCATCAAATTATTTTAAGTAATTCTGTATGATATGGTGTTTAGGAGAAAATTGACAAAAATCGTGAGTTTTTGCATTAAAAAGACCATACCCAAAATTATAAATGTGAATCCTTCAAAAGGCACATCTGCGTATCATAGCTGAGACATATATCCAGTTTCATTACATTATTTTAAGCAATTCTGGATGATATGGTGTTTACCAGAAAATTTACAAAAATTGTGAGTTTTTGCATTAAAAAGCTCATTTTCACACAAAATCTTGGACCGATAAAGGTGAATCCTTCAAAAGGCACATCTGTGTATCATAACTGCGATTCTGAATGATATGGTGTTTACGAGAAAATTGACAAAAATTGTGAGTTTTTGCATTAAAAAGCCCATTTTCACGCAAAATATTGGACCAATAATGGTGAATCCTTCAAAAGGCACATCTGCGTATCTAAACTGAGGCATATACCAAGTATCATTAAAATAGCTTAAGTCGTTCTGTATGATATGCTGTTTACAAGATTTTTTGGACGGACAGACAGATGGACGGATGGACAGACAGATGGATGGACGGACAGACGCGGTGATTACTATAGGGCTTCCGCACCTGAAGGTGTGGGGCCCTAATAAAAGAATGGTTACTAAATTGTAATCATTCATCAGACATACAACATATAGACAATAGTGCCAAACTTTTTGATTTTCATGACTCAGAGCTTCGTCATTTTGATTGTGACTCCAGCTAACATGTGACATATTTGAGTATCACATCAGATACTTGAGTGACAGATCAGAACTCAGTCCATTGCCAATGTCTACAAATGCTGAAAGGTTGAGGAAAGAGTTGAACATTTCCTTCAAAACTGTGAAATTTATGCTTCCCTCAAGGAACGCATATGCTGGCCGAACGGAATAAGCACAGAAGAAAAGCTACACAGGGGCTTGGGACAGCTGGTGAGAACTGCTTTCTTCAGTGTTCAATCTGGGGAGATAATTTTAATGAATCGTTCATGCACTGGTGATTGCAAAGAAGTGGATGAGTGAATGGAGCTTCAAGAAACTAGTGTCTGTGGTCGAGTCCTTGGTGTCCTGACTAATTTTGAGGTCAAAAGGTTATCAATATGTGGGGGTGAGACTAATAAGCCTGTGCATAATTGCTGTTGATGATAGGGACTCACTATTGGTGCACAATTTGTCGCTATATTGCGATTCCGAGATAAAAGATTGCAATCTTTTACAAGGATAAACTGAGAACGTTGAAATTATCGTGACAAATTTATGACCATATGCTGAATATTTTGACGTTAATAAATTAAGGCAAGAATAGTTGTTATTACACCACAAAAACATCTTGACTGTTCAATCACTACTTGCTAAATCAAAATATCTGCATTTAGCTACCAGAATAAAATTTTTAAGCTCGCTTACATACTCCCTTATGCCTATATCATCACCATGCATACCCGTAACCAGGCTACTGGTGAGGGAACCCCCAGCATAAGCCTCAGTATAGACTGGCACCAGTCTGCACTCGCTCCTTGGTGACACCTGCCACTAAGCACGCCTGCGCATGCGCAATAGATGCCAAATGGGAAACAGTTTCACTTTTCTAAATTTAAGTGCCATAAATCCTGACTAGATTCTCAAATCATTCCCATGCGGGGTGGCTGAGGGCAGGTCCTAGTGATTGAATGCTAAGTATGTTTTTATAGTGGTTAATAAAACTACAGACCAACCCACTAAAGGGGGGTCTGTTGGGGCTTTCAATCAAAGTAATCTCAAAATATTCAACAGTTGCAAATGTATGTATACGTGAACATGATCCATGCCACCCGACTGACCATCTGACCGATTGACTTCTTCCAACATTAAGACCCTTTAACATTTCAAAAATAGTCTTCTGAAGAATCTAGACAGATTAAGCGATACGGGTAAGCTGTATTAATATTAATGGCATCAATAGCTATCTCAGTCAAATTTGTGTAAACATATTCAACAGAATGCAAATTGACCAAAGACACAAGTTATACAGCCTAGTGAGTTTTTAATTTTAATGCCGGCACTACGTTATTTTGATAGTGACATGAGCTAGCATGTGAGGTACTTGATTATGACATCAGATACTCGAGTGACAGATCAGATCAGTGTATTCAACATCTGTTTCATACTATGTTAACCCTTTACGGCCAAGCCGGCCAAAACCAACCTCTGCAGTAGTCTTGAGGAATGTCCATTTGCAGACCAAGAGAAGACTGCTTTTTAAAATTCACACCAGGGATCCCTGGCTCGATAACCGAGCAAGTCATTAGTGGTAAATCTGAAAAAATAGTCCTCCCTTGGTCTGCAAATGGACATTCAATAAGCAAATACTTAGATTTTATTGACCAAATTTAACCATTAACCCTTTACTCCTCAAATTTGTAAAAGGAAATTTCAATTTTCTCATAGAAAATGTCCTTTTGCAGACCAAGAGAAGAAAATTTTTGAAGATTTACCACTGGAATGATTGGCTCGGTTATCGAGCCAGTCACTCGTCGTAAATTTTCAAACATAGTCTTCTCTTGATCTACAATTGGACACCTCTCAAGACCACTGCAGAAGCCGTTTTTGGCTGGTATGAGTGCTAAAGTGTTAAAGAGCTAATTTACAGAAATACATTAGCCATTTTATTTCAGGAAATAATTACTTATGAATGTACAAATTCCATCAATAAAGACGTAGTGAATGAATAGATACATGTACAAGAAGGTTGTACCAATTAAACATACACATGTCTAACTCTTAATCAAGCATAATGATTAACTGCTAAGAAAAGGAAGAGACACTATCTGATGAATCCTGCCTTCTTAATTGGGCCCTCATTTCGCTAATTACTAATGCTGAATAGATACTGGGAATATTTATTGGCAAAATAATTGGGTGGTCAATTTTGTTAGCCACTACACTTTTCATCCTATGTTGAATTCATGGAAATTGTGGGTTTAACCGGCTGTCTGTTGAGTTTTTGCAGACTAAATATTCCAATGGTTACATATGTAGACCTGCTAAATCTTTTGAAAACAATTTGACTGGAAAATGTTGGTGGCTAAACCACCGATAACGTTCAGTCAATTTGTTTTCAAAATGTTCAGCAGGGCCAGCATTATTGCCTATTGAAATTATTGTCTGGTGCCTTGAAGCAGTCAGGCAGTTAAAGGAATCTCAGACGGTTAAAGGAATCTTCATATAAATATGAAGGTTGTTTAATAATTTGAAAATGTTAATTTAATCATTACACTAGGTTGTTAATACAACAACTTTCAGCCGAATTGTTTCTCCAAATAATCATCATCACAAATGTGGTCTCAACCATCAAGTTTGACCATTGAGATGAGATGAGTGTCTAAAGCTAGGATTCCATTAATGCGTGTGCGTATAAGTGTCCGAAAGCAGTGATTTTATTCAATTCTAGGCCAATCAAGTGGACTGCTGCTGCTGCTGCTGCTGCTGCTGCTGCTGCTGCCGCTGCTGCTGCTGCTACTATGGTCTGGATTGTTAGCATCAAAAGGGATGAATATTTCCAAAATAATTCTATCAGCCTTTCACATTCCAGCACACTTACTATGAATTTAACTTCTATTTTGGACCACATGTGCAGAATAATAGCGTGTCGATTTGGGGAAGACCCACGAATGACACAATAATAATGTCACTTTCAAGGAATCCCACATCCGAATGAAATATTTGTAATTGTAGGGAAAAAAAATTCAGATACGGATATGCATACACGTTAATGGAATCCTAGCTTAAATGTCTAAATGTCAGGTAAGCTGTTGAATATTTGGAAGTAATTTGACTGGAACCTGTTGCTGCCTCACAGTCAAATTATTTTTAAAATATTAAAGAGAATATCCCATACAACATTTCTGGCTTGTAATGGTTGAAGGGTTAAAGAACGCGACGTCATATTTAACCCTTTAACCATAAAATTTGTTCCAAAAAATTTCTAATTTTCGAAAACAGTCTTCTCTTGGTCTGCATTAATTAGATATTGTTTATTTTTGAAAATCTATCACTGGAATGACGGATTCGGTTATCGAGCCAGTCATTCCAGTGGTAAATTTTCAAAAATAGTCTTGTCTTGTCTTGCTCCTCAAGACCACTGCAGAGGGCGGCTTTGGCCGGCTTGACATTAAATGGTTAAAGCTTTGCATCAGTACAGTACAGCTCATAAATAAGCTAAAATATCTCCAAAACAAGAACAGAAACATGCTAGTTTTAGTAGAATTTTGAAAACCATATAAGAACTGCTCTGTTGAATATTTTTAAGATAATTGGATTGGAAGACATTGCTGCGTAATCCAATTATGCTCGAAATACACAACAGCATGTTTTATTCTGTTCTGGAAACAAATACTTAGTTATTTCTGAGCTGTATTGTACAAAACAAGCTATTCATGCATTTGGGAGTGTTTCCATGACAATTATAATTCTAACCATATGGTCAATACAACACAGTCATTGCAATTACTGAGACACGGTTTCTGCCATCAGTCAGCTGTAAACTGACCATTTGGTATGTGTCTGCGTATTTACAACTCTGAACTTGCTCATCACAGCTGAATTGCATATACCGGTAATATTTATGCATGCATTAACTCATGAACCAACAAATTGTCCGTATTTTATGTAAAATTTTGAAATCAAGATAATTATTTCCTTTAGTTTAATTATTTAAATTTTTGAAATTAATTCTGTAAATTTATTTAATATTTTCACATTGTATTTCTAGAATAAACTAGAAAACATTGTTCGACTCAAAGTGCCCAGCAATCAATGGGAATTCCTTTCTCTATGAAATAAGTGGTAGTAATTTTATTCAAAGTCTTCATATTATTAAAAAGTAAGAAAAAAAAGGAGCTAGACAAAATTTTCAACATCGATGCAAAATTTCGTCAATCATAAAGAATTTTGCACTAGAAACGTCAAATCACAGTACAGCTCAGAAATAACTTAACGTGTTTACAAATTAAAATAAAACACACACTTGAATATTCTTAACTTCAAAACAAAACTTAAGATTGGTCGGTCGATGCCTTGTCATCGCAAATCCCCACATTCACCGCTTTCAACTTTTAACACACCCCACAGCCCACCCCCGGGTGGAGCCAAATGTAAATGTCATTTTGCACTCCACAATCATATGGGTAACTTACATACTAAATTTGGTTGAATTTCGTCCAATAGTGTCAGAGGAGTTGCATTAATTACAATCAATTTCATGACCTTTTGACCCCCATCACGCACACACCCTGGGGGTAGGGCCAAATATAAATGTGCTCCACACTAATATGGGTAACTGACCTACTTAAAATGGTTGAATTCTGTCTAACAGAATCAGAGTTGCATTACAATCAATTTTTTTACCTTTTTATCCCACCCCTCACCAAGCCCTGGGGGCGGAGCCAAATGTAAATGTGCTCGTGTACTACACATTGATATGGGTAATCCACAGACCAAATTTGGTTGAATTTTGTCTAACGGTTTCGGAGGAGATGCATTATAATCAATTTATGCCGGTCAAAATTTTACCTTTTGACCCCCTCACCCACCCCCCCCTGGGGGCGGAGCCAAATCTAAATGGTCTCTTGCACTCCACAATCATATGGGTAACTCAGGTATCAAATTTAGTTGAGTTCTGTCTAATGATTTCAGAGGAGTTGCGTTACACTGATTTTACCTTTTGACCACTGCCATGACACCACACACCGTGGGGCGGAGCCAAATCTAAGTACTGTCTTGCAAAGTGGAATCATATGGGTAACTCACATACCAAATTTGATTTAATTACACCCAATGGTTTGGGAGGAGATAGTGTGATGGATGGGCGGACAGACAGAATGACAGATGGACAGATGGATGGACAGAGGTGATTACAATATCCCCAATGCTTTTTTAAAACGTGGGGATAATCACAAAGTCCAAAATATTCAACCGACCATTTCTTGCATCGTGTTCAAAGTTGTACTAACAAGTTTCTGTGTCTGTTCTGAAACCATGTTAACTTACGTATGAGCTGTACTCATAAGCTGAATATTAGTCTACAAAAGTATCATACTGGAACGCTAGATTAGGTTAGACCAATTTAATGTTTTGTTTTACGAAAACCACCACCAAAAACACAAGATCAGAGATGAGGGAAAAAAAATAATGCACACTTTCAAGCTTAGATATTTTAAGCTTTTACAGTATTACTGGTAATCCTTTCATCAGGTTAATTGTCAAGATTGATCAAGAAAATCAAAACAATTTTCTCAGTGAGTGTCTGTCCATTTGCATACCAAGAAAAGACTATTTTCAAAATTTTCCACTGGAATGTCTAATCCTCGTTAAATGAGCCATCCATTTCAGTGGTAAATTTTGAAAAATAGTTTTCCCCTGTCCTTCAAATGAACTTTTCTCATGACTATTGCAAAGTCATTTTGACAGTCTTCACAATTAAAGGGTCAACAAAGCCACAGAGAACAAAGAGTTACAGAAAATTCTCACAAATTCCGAGTAATAAGGGTTAATTGGCGGCCAAAGATTGTTAGATGGAAAGAATGCTGAAAATAAAACTTTAAAATTACAGCATTGTTCTTTTCTTAGAAAAAGAAAAATTACATTAGGATGGTTTGTAAAACAAACAAAATAAATTGTTATGGCCTTAACTTAACTCGTTAGCACTCATATCAGCCATAAACGGTTTCTGCAGTTGTCTTGAGAAACGTCCATTTGCAGACCAAAAGAAGACTATTTTTTTTAATTTACCACTGGAATGACTGGCTCGATGACCGAGCCAGTCATTCCAGTGACAAATTAAAAAACCCCAGTCTTCTTAAGGTCTGCAAATGGACATTTTCCATCTTGATTAAATTTGAGGGTGATAGGGTTAAGGCTACTTTAACACTTTTATACTTGAATTTGTTCAAGAAAATTAAAAAAAAATTTGAAGAAAATGTCAATTTACAGACCAAGAAGATTATTTTTGAAAATTAAACACTGGAATGACTGGCTCGGTTATCGACCCAGTCATTCCAGCGATAGATTTTCAAAAATAGTCTTCTCTTGGTCTGCAAATGCACATTTCTCAAGACCACTGCAGAAGACGTTTTTGGCCGATATGAGGGTTAAAGGGTTAAGCGTCTGAGCAGGAAATTGATCTTAAAATTCACCAGGGGACAGAATTTGAGAACCGTGTTAAATTCCATGATCCAGGGGATGAAACATTTAAACCTTGTTATTCCTGTTTTCAAGTGTTTTTCTAACGTAGACATAAACATACAACTTGCGCTGACGCAGGTTTCCACTGCAAAATTCATTAGCATACATCCTGATTCACTGTTATTGGGTGTAGCCTACGCAAAAAGACGGGCAATCAAATCTTTTAAACCGTTATCTTGACTAGAAGTATAAATTATTTATTTGGATCTTTCTTATTTTATGAGTCGGGGGCATATTATTTCCCCGTTACACCATGATTGTGTGTTGATAGAAGCAAAAACCATTAAATATTAAAAAGTAATTCTTCCCATCAGGTCTTATGTCATTAAACAATAATTGATGGTTGGCTCGTTATTATGTATAGAGGAATGCATTAATTAGTTGCTATTTCAAGGCAAATTTATCAAACGAGAAATGCATTAACTCCATTGCAATGAAACGCTATTATTTGTAATTGTTGGTCGATTCTAGTGGTTTTCTTACCATTCCACATTAAAAGCCTAATTAATGTCCACCCCATTTAGTGATTGATGGCCCCTTTCCCATAATTATCAGATTGATCAGAAATTTGGCCACCTGAGGAATGAAGAAAAAATGCTTAGGAAATCATGGCTGCGATTTGTTCTGTTTTTTTCTGATCCATGAGAAATGCACAGAACATTTTCTAAAACCGAAACAACTCAAAACCGAATAAGCACAATACACGATAGGCTAACTTGAGTAGCGGCTTTCATGATGCAATCTGATAATGATAATACTACATGACAGGATGATAAAGGCATGGTCTCGTAGGTCAACATTACAGGGTGATAAAGGCATGGTCTCCTAGGTCAACATTACAGGGTGATAAAGGCATGGTCTCCCAGGACATCATGACAGGGTGATAAAGGTATGGTCTCCCAGGACAACATGACCGGGTGAGAAAGGCAGGGTCTCCCATGACAACATGACAGGAGGATAAAGGCATGGTCTCCTAGGTCAACATTACAGGGTGATAAAGGCATGGTCTCCTAGGTCAACATTACAGGGTGATAAAGGCATGGTCTCCCAGGACAACATGACAGGGTGATAAAGGTATGGTCTCCCAGGACAACATGACCGGGTTATAAAGGCAGGGTCTCCCATGACAACATGACAGGAGGATAAAGGCATGGTCTCCTAGGACAACATTACAGGGTGATAAAGGCATGGTCTCCTAGGACAACATTACAGGGTGATAAAGGCATGGTCTCCCAGGACAACATGACAGGATGATAAAGGCAGACTGTTTCCCAGGACAACATAACAGGGCGATAAAAACAGTCTCCCAGGACAATATGACAGGGTGATAAAGGCATGGTCTCCCAGGACAGGGTGATAAAGGCATGGCCTCCCAGGACAGGATGATAAAGGCAGCGTCTCCGAGAACATGACAGGAGGAATAAGGCATGGTCTCCCAGGACAGAGTAATAAAGGCATGGTCTCCGAGGACAACATGACAGGAGGATAAAGGCATGGTCTCCCAGGACAACATGACAGGATGATAAAAGTATGCTCTCCCAGGACAGGGTGATAAAGGCAGGGTCTCCCATGACAACATGACAGGAGGATAAAGGCATGTTTCCCAGGACAACATGGCAGGGTGATAAAGGCATGGTCTCCCAGGACAACATGACAGGGTGATAAAGGCATGGTCTCCCCGGACAGGGTGAAAAATGCATGGTCTCCCAGGACAACATGGCACGGTGATAAAGGCATGGTCTCCCAGGACAACATGACAGGGTGATAAAGGCATGGTCCCCCAAGACAACATGCAGGGTGATAAAGGCATGGTCACCCATGACAGGGTGATAAAGGGATGGTCTCCCAGGACAGGGTGATAAAGGCATGGTCTCCCAGGACAGGGTGATAAAGGCATGGTCTTCCAGGACAACATGACAGGATGATAAAGGCATGGTCTCCCCGGACAGGGTGAAAAATGCATGGTCTCCCAGGACATCATGGCAGGATGATAAAGGAATGGTCTCCCCGGACAGGGTGAAAAATGCATGGTCTCCCAGGACAACATGGCAGGGTGATAAAGGCATGGTCTCCCAGGACAACATGACAGGGTGATAAGGCATGGTCTCCCAGGACAACATGACAGGGTGATAAAGGTATGGTCCCCCCTGACAACATGACCAGGTGATAAAGGCATAGTCTCCCAAGACAACATGACAGGGTGATAAAGGCATGGTCTCCCAGGACAGGGTGATAAAGGCATGGTCTCCCAGGACAACATGACAGGGTGATAAAGGCATGGTCTCCCAGGGCATGGTGATAAAGGCATGGTCTTCCAGGACAACATGACAGGGTGATAAAGGCATGGTCTCCCAGGACAGGGTGATAAAGGCATGGTCTCCCAGGACAACATGACAGGGTGATAAAGGCATGGTCTCCCAGGACAGGGTGATAAAAGCATGGTCTCTCAGGACTACATGTTAGGGTGTCACTAATATCTACCAAAGATAGGATCACTCCAGACAAATTTGATTAAAATGAGACAAGCCGTTTAGAAGGAAATACTTTTAAAGGATCTCAGGAAAATTTTAAGAAATTCCAAGATGGAGACCATACAAATTGGCCAATTAATATTCTGAATAGAAATGCTGGAACAAAAGATGAGGCAAGCGGTTTAGAAGGAAATACTTATAACGGATTTCTGGAAAATTAAAAAAAACATTCAAGAAATACACCATGATAAAAAACGAGCAATTAAAATTCTGAGCAAAAATTCTGGAGCCTACTACGATAAGATCTGTCCACCCAGATTTGAGTAAAATCCGCCAAGCAGTTTAGGAGATTATATAATGATTTAAAGCAAAAGATGTTGGAGGGATGGATTGTCGGTGACCATGGCATATGCTCTGTGACTTGATCACTCTGGACAGATTAGCGCCTAATAACAATCATATATTTAAAAAGTGGATGGGGGAAGGGGCAGGGATAACAATATCATGTAGCAGCCATTCATGATGAAATGTGTCAATGAATTATGGCATGCGTTGACAACAACATAAGCTGCCAATTTATCTAACCAACGTAATATTCCTCAGCGGTACACCAAAGATGATTCCATCATTTCTCAACTGCTGTTTACGCAAAACGACTACACAGTGACACTAAGACGTGATAGATTAATACCATCACTAATGAAGCCACCAGCAGACCGATCAATCATCACAAACATGTCAAGCTGCCACATGCAATAAGGAAATACTTGGCAGACATTTAGTAAATTGATGAATTCTCTTTGGAAGTGGAAAAAAAAAATTAAAAAAAACCTCCAGGAAGAGCATAAACGTGCGTGTATTCTAAATATATTTATTGTAATCGACTAAGAAACCAAGTCAGGATTTTCATAAACAGAAAAGATATCAAAATATTAAACACCTTTCTTATATATTAACCCCTTCATGCTGAATCCAGCCATAACCAGCCTCAAACAGTGCTCATTCTGCATACCCATTTGTTGGCAAAGTGAAGACTATTTTTGAAAATTTACCACGGGAATGACTGGCTTGGTAACCGAGCCAGCCATTCCAGTGGCAAAAGCCAGATCTGTTCCCGCTATTAAATTGTAAAATCATCACAAACATGTCAAGCTGCCACATGCAATAGGGAAATACTTGGCAGAAATTTAGTAAATTGATGAATTCTCTTTGGAAGTCGAAAAAAATAAATTAAAAAAAACCTCCAGGAAGAGCATAAACGTGCGTGTATTCTAAATATATTTATTGTAATCGACTAAGAAACCAAGTCAGGATTTTCATAAACAGAAAAGATATCAAAATATTAAACACCTTTCTTATATATTAACCCCTTCATGCTGAATCCAGCCATAACCAGCCTCAAACAGTGCTCATTCTGCATACCCATTTGTTGGCAAAGTGAAGACTATTATTGAAAATTTACCACGGGAATGACTGGCTTGGTAACCGAGCCAGCCATTCCAGTGGCAAAAGCCAGATCTGTTCCCGCTATTAAATTGTAAATTCATCACAAACAAACAATTCATACAGCAACGTGACACACTTTTCGATTGACGTCATGGAGCTTTACGTCAGTATGATTGTGACATTAGATAAATAGTGACGAAATTAATTATGACACCAGATAATGGCTGAATCCATTTTAGCTATGTTCCACTCATTTCCAGTTAAGCTCTACCCACGGTTTTCCTGTGCTCGGATCGATCAAACCCTGACTTCCCAGAATGCCAATATCAAGGTAAATATACAGGTAAGTTGTTGAGTCTTTTGAAATTAATTTAACTGGGCGCTGTTGAACACCGCCCAGTCAAATTAGCTTCAAAATATTCAACAGAATGTTTATTAAATTATAGTCATACACTTGATGGACTATGAAGCGTTCATGACAGACCTTACAGGGACACGTCATTCATTACATAATTTGATTGTGACGTCAGCCTACATATGACGTAATTGATTATGACGTCATATAATTCACCTTTCCAGAGTATCCATCTATCAATCTGACATCATAAATAATTCTTTAACTCTTAATCATCTGACACGTTGTACGAATTGTATGTCTCTATTATTTAATAAACACGCTGTTGAATATTTTGAAACTAATTTGACTAGACGCTGTTGCTGCCATAGGCAGCAACAGCGTCCAGTCAAATTAGTTCCAAAATATTCAATAGCTTACCTGTATAATTTTCTGGAAATTGATAGTCAGAGAGTTCAGAGATGGATCGATCCCAACATGAGTGAGGTGTGGGTGGAGCTTAGCCAGGGATGGCCGGGGCATAGCTAAAGCCGGAAATGTCCATTGAGTAACAGATAGGATCCCTCCATTAGCAGGTCTACACATAAAGTTAGAATAGCCATAGAGCACTCATGACTCTCTCAAAGGCGGAATTTTAGACTTCAGTATTTTCTCTATCGATTTATAGTCTTCTCCAAAATAATGCTTTTGTTACTAATTCTATTATATAGTCAATAAAGTGTCAGTTAATATAGCCATTACAACTTTATTTCAGAAAAAAATCTATTAATTTGCTTCTGTACAATTTCTCTTCCAATTCATGAATTCATTTCCTCAGTCAATCATATGACGTGATAAGCAACTATGTGACGTGTAGGCTAATGTCACAATCATAACGTCATAAATGACTCGATTTAGTCCGTCTTAAACTCTAATTAATAGTCTGATGCGTTGTATGAATTGTATATATTTACGATTTAATAAACATACTGTTGAATAGTTTGAAACTCATTTGACTGGGTGCTGTTGGGCAGCAGTTCAGCACCCAGTCAAATAAGTTTCAAAATATTCAACAGCTATCCTGTGTAGTTTTCTGGAAATTGAGATTCAGAGAGTGCAGGGATCACCTAATCCCAACACAGGCAAAGTGTGGGTGGAGGTTAGCTAGAGACAGTGGGCATAGCTAAACATAGAAAGGGGCATGACCCCAAAAAATAATTTAGTCCTTTTTTAAGGGTATATATGGAGCTGATAGTCTATGCTAGACAGTCAGCGATACCCGAACATGCGCAATTGAGGATTATTGAACTCAAGTCACCTGTGGTCGGGACAACTAGCCATACAGTGAAGGTACAATGCGCATAAGCATTCTATGGGTGAGTAACTCTATGGGTCTACATCTTCTGAAAGAAAGAAGCTGCATGTGTATTGGTAAATATTGTTTATACCTGTGCACTAAGTAATTTAGACCGCTTTGACATTTTAGATCTGTCAGAAAAATACACAATCAAGTGATGTATATAGGATTATAGGTATAGGCCGGGTTTATAATCTGCTTCTACCTGCAGGTTTAAAGTCTGCTTCCACTTGCGTGCTCAGCCGACTTTCCAGTGTGTGTGTGTGTGTGTGTAAATGTGTGTATATTTGTATCTGTAATTATCTCGTTATACACATTCAGGTGCATGGATGTGTTTGTTAAGCCCAGATTTTAACCCTCCAATTTTTTTAAGAAATTTAAAATGTTCAATTGCAGACCAAGATATTATTTTAGAAAAATTTAGAGTTAACAATCTAGTCTTTCCAGTGGTAATGTTTTAAAATACATGTATTATATTTTCTTAGTCAGCAAATGCACATTTCTTGGTACCGCTATAAAAACATTTTTGGTGGACATGTCTAGGAAAGGGTTAACCCTATTAATGCTGGACAACATAGCTTCTGCGGTGGACTTAACCCTTTAACCCCTGAATTTGTTTAAGAAAATTTCAATTTTCTAATAGAAAATGTCAATTTGCAGACCAAGAGAAGATTGTTTTTGAAAACTTACTGCTGGAATGACTAGCTCGGTTATCTTATATTATTTTTTGGCCGATAATGAGAGTTGAAGGGTTAAGAAATGTCCATTTGCAGGACTGAAGATTATTTTTCCAAATTTACCACTAGAATGAATGGCTCGATAATCGAGCCAGTTAAGTTTTCAAAAATAATTTTTTCAACAAATTTGAGGATTAAATGGCCAAAGAACCATGATAGTGTGGGCCAAAAATACAAGTGGTTTGATTAGCAGGTTTCACTGAGCAAAGATATGTATATTATAATCACAGTTCATGAAACCTGCTTTACAAAAAAAATATTGTTGATTGGTATAAATTATTATCGACATATTAGATTTAAGGCGTATCTAATCCACACGCAATCGACAGATACAGTACATACAAACATGAGTCTGAATTGTAGCACCTCTCAATCAATAATCACAATAAGTGGGGATCCAGATGTGACCGTGATGCTTGAATTCCGTCACACAAATAGCGCACCCGTAACAGTCATCACAACCCTAGCTATATCGATCTCTAGCTATACACATTGTTTTCTCTACAATTACTCCTTTGCCATTACGCATTACCAAGCATCTTTAATATGGAAAAAGACTGAAAGAATTTGATAGATGTTGAGAATTTGTCTATTTATGGGATATTATCCGTGATCTTTGATGTAGGTAAAGATAGAATTCTGTATTTATGGGAGGCTGGTATTTTGAAGGTGTATTGTCCATTTTGATATGGACACTGCAAATGATTTAACTCTTCAAAGTCCTTTAATGGTCAAGAAATGCAGCAGTTTAATTTGTTTAGTCAGTGTCCAAGAAGATTATTTAAAAAGATTTACGAGTGGAATGACTAGAACGACTGACTTGGTTATTGAGCCAGTCATTCAGTGGTAGACTGACCTGCAAATGGCCATAAGTCGCAGAGTCCACTGCAGAAGCCAGTTTTGGCCAGTTTGACCATTAAAGATAATGGTAAAAAGCTATAGCCCAAAATGGCGTCAACAGTGGTCCGGAGAGAAAGGTCAAGAAGACCATTCAAGAGGACTATTTATGAAAATTTACCACTGGAACGACTGGCTCAGATAGTAATTTACTCGGCTAGAGTCCGTTAAATTCCAGTAGGAGATTGTGAACAATTCAGACGTTCAAGAATCAGAATTTTTAACTAAGATTAACTGACCAATCCTGATCACCAAAGGAACAAAATCAACCAAGCTGAACTGCAACGTTAATAGTAACAATATTAAAAGGTATATTTCAATGTGTATCTCAATTTCTATTTGACACCCAGAGCTACTGAGACAAACTTATTTCTTTTGGCAATAAAACTCATCAATTGATCAACGTCCTCCTGTTACAGTTAAGACCTTTCCATTTTTAGCTATGCCCCGCCCATTGCTAGCTAAGCTCCACCCACACCTCGCTCGTGTTGGGATCGATCGATCTCTTAACTCCCTATATATCAATTTCCAGAAAACTATAGAGGCAAGCTATTGAATATTTTGGAATTAACTTAACTGGACGCTGTTGTTACCTATACAACGTCCAGTCAAATTAGTTTCAAAATATTCAACAGCAAGTTTTTTAAATAGTAAAAATGTACAATTCGTACAACGTGTCAGACTATTAAGCATTAAAGACGGGCTTAATCAAATCATTCATGACATCATGATTATGACGTCAGCATACACATTGTGTAGTTGATTATGATGTCATATGATTGAGTGAGGAAATGGATTGATGAATTAGCCTTTCAAAAACGATGCATGAGCAAAATGTTTTAATACTAATTTAACAAGAGACAACATAATGATATTGCAATATTTTTAGATGCATGATTACTGTATTCTGCTGCTGTGGTCGTAAAAACATCCTAAAGCGGCAATCAGTCCTTCTTCGCTTTTGCTCACTGTGTCTTGTCCTCAGCCAAAATCGTTAGCTTCCCCAGGTCCATTCTTGATTTGAGTGTACCGAATCCTGTTTTCTTGCATGAGGTCACCTCATAGCACGCTTAACAGATTTATGCAATGAGGTCCTCTCATGGCTTTATATTTGGCTTTATATTTGCTGCCTTCCAGTTAGGGAGAATTTCAAGGCTCTCTGCGCTGGTTTGTCTTCTGGCATCCTTAGCACATGCACCATCTTTACTGGGCGACTTATACGAACACGGACAGTAACTATGTATTACACTTCTTGCATAGTGCATTGTTGGAAATTATGCTGTGTGGTCATCGGTGTCCAGTAATGGTGCATAGGTGTTTGCAGTGGCAAGCATCAAGTTTGCATAAAGCTGCCTTTGGGGCTTATCAGCTGCTACAGTTACACAACATCAAGGATACGCAGATTTTGTTGCATAAACGTACTCTTTTAGTTAAGAGCATCTTTGATCTACGAATCCATAGTTTCCAGAAGGACTGGAAAGCTACAGTCCCCATTATACAGCATGCAGCAATGTCAGCAGTACTGCAAAGCAGTGAGCCCAGGATTGTACTTTTCCTCCATGGTTCACCGCCACGAAGTAGGTTGTCAATTTCTTTAGTTTCATGCTATGTAGATAGCTATATGTGGATGAATTCTGTGTGTTTGTGTGTGTTTGGTCTTGTGGAATTTTCCTGCACAAATTTCAATGCTCGTGACATCAATGTGCATTTTGTGGAAATCCCCAGTGTTTGGACATGACTACTGACACAAGCATGCGTTCATTGCCCATATGACACTATTATTAGATACCAGTAATACATCCCAAAATATATATACAGAACGGGAGACATTATTTGAAAGCACATCAATCATCTAATATGGACATTCTTTACTGATTAGAAACTGGTACTTACAATTAAAGTCAGAGGACCATTCGGAAATGACAACACTGCAGAGCGCTCTGCAAGATTTTCAGATCAGAAAAAAAGCCTCTCCTTTCAAACACTAGATCTTGTTAGAGCGCTCTGCTATTTTGCAAAACATGTTAGGAGGTCAGAGTCGCGAAAATATATCTTTTTATCTGTGACATAATTGCACTCAAAGCAAACCGATCTAGTTGCAATATGAAAGGTGTGTCGATTCAGGTGATTCTACTTGCATTTCAGAGTTATGGCCAAGAAGGTGGATTCCGATACGAACTTATTCACCCTATGACCATGGCATTTGACCTAAAACTCAAAGTATGAATGAATGTGCCAAACAGGGTAATTTTACTATCTTACATTCAGTTGATATACTGCAGATAAATAGACAGACAGACAAACAGACAGAGAGACATGCATATAGAGAGATAACTTGATGGCTGTGACTGCAATATACAGGCTGGTCTTCAGTGCATGAACAATCAAAATGCATGTTCACAGACTTTTCTTTTCCACATTATACTGTTCCCACCGCACTGGACCACTGTAGTGTTTATAGTGTTACTCAATCATTCTATGGACATCTTATGGCATAATCTACCACATAAACATCTTTACTAACAGTCTCCTGATTTTATTTAGAAATGCACTCAATGGCAGTCATGCCATCTCAATGGCAGTCATACCATTATTACATTACAGTCTTATGTTAGCTTATAATGGTTGAAATTTGGTTGTATTCTTTTTATTATCTGCGGAAATAATGTTGTAAATCGTGTGCTTTATATTCATCACATGCTGACACTAAGAAAATTATACCACTACCGCCAGCCGTCACGCTGTTATTTTGTGTTGATGGTTATATTTCTGACACTGTGGAGAGAATCTATCCAATCTGTTCTGATGATGTAATCACATTAAGCAGCCATCGTGTACAGGAAATGTTTGCAGAGTTACAGATGTTTCCTCAGAATTGCAATATAGGATTTGCGTTGAAGAAGAGGAGGAACCATAATTGAATTAAGTAATAAATATAGACAGCGTTTTTTTTGCATGAGCAATCTCAGAAAGAGATATGGGAGCTTGTCTCTCATAGACCAGTTAATTAAGAAATGAACAAAAACTTAATAATAATCAAATAATTTAATGATAATAAAAGATACATGTACAAGTATTGAATAAGTTAAAGGATAACTAATCCCATCTCTTGATAGCTATTCAGGTGATCTAACACGCCGCTCATAAACTATTCAGGTAATTTTAAGCCTTTTATCATGGCGCTAAGGAAAGATATTCAGCCTTTAGTAGTTAAATGTTGACACATTTCTACAGCATATGACCGCTGTCATGATTTACTTTTCAACCAACCGGAATAAACCTAGTGTGTCTGCCTCGGTATATACGCTCAGTCATAGAGGTGCCAGCTATAGTTTGGCAATGTGGTATAAAAACAATCCTGCAGGTAAGCTGTTAGATATTTTGAAACCAATTTGACTGGAAGTTGTTGCTGCCATAGGCAGCAACAACTTCCAGTTAAATTAGTTTCAAAATATTCAACGGAATGAGTATTACATATTAAAGAATGTAATGCATTGGCACTTACATGACATCACACACTACAGCTTGAGCAGACAAAATGGTGGTGGTCACTGTTCAACATTTACTCGATATTACAGAGCCGATCATTGCGATACAGATAAGCGAATGTGACAGGATATAAATGATATGGAAAATATAAACCATATTCTATCGGTGCAATACAACATTTGAGATGAGATTAGCATCGCTTTAACATGTTTCCAAAACAAAAACAGAATCATGTTAGTTAACCCTTACCATTCTGATGTCAATATTCTATCTTTTATTGCATCAATAGCAAAGAATCTGGTGTACATTTGCCAACAATTTTGGTGGACGATGTTGCTGTCTTCGACAGAACCATCTTCCGCCAAATTTGTTAAAAAATGTAAACCAGTTTATCTTTTAATTTAATTTGAAAATTTAAAACTCTGACATCAGTGTGATAAAGGTTAATACAATTTTGAATTAGATGTACGAAACATTTAGCTGAATATTTTGGACTTTATTTGATTGAAAACCATATCAAATGGTGTTAACCCTTACTACTCTGATGTCAAAATTCTACTTTTTATTGGTTCAACGGCGAAGAATCTGGTGTACATTTGTCAACAATTTCGGTGGATGATGTTGCTGTCTACGACAGCACCATCTTCCACCAAATTTGCTGAAAAATGAATACCAGTTCATCTTTTAATTATAATTTGAAATTTAAAAGTTTGATGTCAGATTCGTAAGCTAAAAATGCGCAACTGTATATTTTATTTTTCTTTGGAAACATTAAGTTATTTCTGAACTATATTGTTGTACCTGTATGGAAAAATTCATCATAAGAATCATGTGGGTAATCAATGTGTGGATTAAAGATTATCTTTAACCGTCATTTCAATTCTACTTGCTCAGTTTGAAGAGACATAGACAACAAAGCTGTTGAATATTTTGATACTAATTTGACTAGACCCTGTTGCTGATGGATATCTCATTTTATTCACATCACTGCCAACGTCTGCAGATTCAGTCTTTCATAGTAAGATCCTTTGTTGTGTTGAAATTTGAGCCAAATCGGATCAGTAGTTGTTGTGACACAGCTGCACAGACACACACGCACGCATGCATGTACACGCATGCATGCGCACACACACACACACGCACACACATACGCACACACACATACGCATGCACACAAGCACACACAGAAACAGTACTGATGGTAAATATTCAGACAAACCTGAATGCAATACTCATTTCCTGAGTCATTCTGTACTGAAGTTCTGAAACCTACTACCTTAGCGCTCTATTCAAAGCCAGAATACATTAGACGCAATATTTCCTCTGAAAAGCTACACGTGAAATACAAAATTTTAATCAAATAATGCACTTAATTTGTATGATTACTCAAAGCTATTGTGGTGTCAAAATGAAATCTTTAGCATGAAGTTAAAATCTTGAATAAACTTGGTTGATTTGAGCAGCGCAAATTAGGCTAACTCTCGTGATTTCTGACATGAAACTTTATAAGGTTGTTCAATTCAGTTACTAATATCACTTTAAATAAAGATGTTTTAGTTGTTCTCAGAAGACAACACATGCCACAAATATTGATTTGTCATAATACCATTAATATAAGCCTGTTCATGAAAAAATATGGAGGAAATTCGCTGAATAGACACAACATTTTGTACATGATCAAATAAGAGAGTAGTTAGTTATCCTGAAGCAATAAGATTGGAAAATATTTTTTTTAATTTAGTGACATCGTCTTTTTCTTCTGAGCGGCTAAATAAATTTGATATTTATAGCCACAATTACCATACTTTCATGTGTATTATACACCCTAATAGATAACACGCTGGACAAAATTTATTGAAATATGAGCCAAAGATGCCGTATACATGTGTATAACACGCAGCTATAGTTGCAAGGCTACGAAAACTGGTATCTCTACCGCAAAATGCAAAATAATAATATTAGCTTATCTGTTTAACATTGCGGTTATTTTTATTAATTTTAACTAGTTTATTCCATATCCAGGTTCCCACGTGTCACTTCTAGCCTACCATAGGAAATACACAGAAAATAGAATCAAACTACTATCCTCTTACTATGCGTTATTAAGGTGGCTCCACTGAACTCAGAGGCCAACCATACAATGAGTAGCATTAGCATTACCGTAATGGCTTTGTACTGAGCATTGCGCAAAAGCGAGAACAAAATCACAAATAATGCCGACTACAAATATTAAACTAATATTGCGGCTCAAAAAAAGAGGATGACGTCACTGAATTTTTCTACATTAATTTCTTAATCTTATTGTTCCAGGAGAACTTTAACTCTCGCTGCCTGGTTGCTGTATATAATTAGGCAATGCATTATTGGCACTATCAAATATACTTAACTTATTCACTTATCAATGCATCACATGATGTCGTAATCAATGATGTCATGAATGATGTAGATAGGTTCGTCATGAGCACTTAATTGATGACGGACTAAGCATTCTTGTATAAATTGTATGTCTTTACTATTTAATAAATATTTTGAAACTAATTTGACTGGACGCTGTTGCTGCCATAGGCAGCATCAGCGCCCAGTCAAATTACTTAGGCAAGGCATATCTAAAACTGGATTCCTCCTTAGGATTGTGTTTTCAAAGCGCATGTGATGTGATTTAAATTGAGTTCCTTTTTTATTTAGTTCTGCATATTTACCGAAATATGTAGCTTATTCGGAGCTATGACGCAGAGGCTATATAAAAAGAAGGTTGCTAGAATTTATTGATCACAGGAGAGCGATAACATGATGGCAACCTATAAAATTCTGTGTATTGTCTTTGTATGTGAAGTAAATCTTCAACACACTAGGTCAGGGTTTGATCGATTTAATTGTTTCCTCGCATGTATCTAAGAAAGATGCAACAATTTCATTATAATGGAATAAATACATGGCACGTGATGTTGAATATAGTCAAAGCAATTTGCCTGGCATCACTGCTGCGTAGGAGAGAACACGCCCAATAAGTCAGGAAATTAAAACATGGGAATCGTGATGGAAATACAAATTCATTTGCAATCATAGAAAATAAGCTCTAGAAATCTATGTTTCCATATATGACATTGGGGAACAGCTGTATAAAAAGGTTTAGCGAAGCCATGGAAAAGATTATTAGCCTGCTCTTTGGTTAGAGGCTGCATGACAACCAACTAATGTGACACACCATACATAATTGCGACATTAGATGGCTTTGTCAGAAATGTCAAAAGGGTGACAGAAAGACAGACAAAAAAGACCTATTAAAACGATAATAAGGACTAGAAAGATGATGGCCTGCACATCGATCCCTATGGATTACATTTTGCGGCATACCACATGTCATTTGGATCGCTGTACCATATGGATAACATCTATCTGTGGGGTGCACACCATTTGGAGCGCTCCAGAGTAGGGTAGGGTTAGAGTTGATGGAATTAAAATAATAGGGTGCCAGTGTGGTGGTAGGGAGGGGTGAAATGTTGATGGAAGCAAGACAGGGATGACCATACATGGATAATGATCATGAATAAATATATGACTACACAAACGCACATTTATTATGACAGACTCTCATCTTTAAACCTATAATGGTTAAATTTGGCCAAGAAAATGAACGTATTTACTTATTGAATATCCATTTGCAGGCCAAGAGAAGACTACTTTTTGAAAATTTACCACTGGAATGACTAGCTTGATAAAGCCAGTCATTCCAGTGGTAAATCTTCAAAAGATAGTCTTCTCTTGGTCTGCAACTGGCCATTCCTCAAGACCACTGCAGAGGCCGGCTTTGGCCAGCATAAGTCATTAAAGTGTTAAAAGGCAGAGTACTTGCCAGAACAAGATACCCATAATAATTCCCAAATGGGGAAGCTATATAAGGATATAGTCTCATGACTGAACCGCAAAGCCTAACTGTATACTGTACTTGCAGGGTATTGCATAAAGTAAGTCAGGCAAATGGTTCAGATATTAAACATGCTGAGATGTATGCAATCCTGGTATAGAACAAACCTGTTCTCTTGGCATCATATAAGGTGGGTGGAGTGGGTATTGGGGTTAATGGTGGGGTGGGGTGCAATGAGTTATTGTGTAGATTGGGCAATGTTAGTGTGGAGCAATCTAAATTATTAAAAACAAGTTTTTGAGTTAAAATTTGATGAAATTCTTTGCAAATTATTCCGCAAGGTTGAATTGGCATGGTAGTTTCAGCTCGGCTAGCGGGTTTGGATCATGTTTTGGTGGTGCTGGTCGTTGGGACTTTGTATAATATTGGACACAGTCTGGTGCATAAGGTTTGGCTAAGATGAATAATTCAAGATAGATAATCAGGTTGGCATGATTGAGTAGGCTTGGTTAGACTTTGCTGCACTAAATTTGGTATGGTAAACTAAACTAGGGTACACCAGCCTCGGGCAGCAAATGGCAATTGTTGATGTATGGTAGAATAAAAAAATTTAACATTTTTCTAATTCTGGGCTGAAGAAGGATATCAATCACACAAAAATAAACTAAGTCCAAACACCGTAAAAGTAGCGGAAAAATTTGAAAATCGTAATCATTATGATACAGACTGGATGGATTGATGGCATAAGAACAAAAATGTAAAGTTTTAATGGAGATCGGATAAGGCGTTGACGAATTAAATGTCCCTTGAACAAATTTCACATTCTTCTAATTCTTGGTCCATGCCAGACGCGGAATGCCGGACGTGATTTGAATTTCTATGTCAAGATCTACTGCTTCCCTCTGACAAAAAATAGTTACCTCTCCTGGACGTAGTATTTGTTTGGGTGTATGTTTCGTGACTGATCTCAGTCCTTCTTTAGCACTAACTGTTAGTCGCTGGCTAATGTCATTCAGGTCAGTTCTTGCGTAGTTACGTGACAGCATGAATTGGAAGACTGCCATTATGGTAGCCCTTGTCTTTATTAATGGTCGGTTCACTTGCTTGGTGTTTATAAATTTCAATAGGCTCCTTGACCTTCCGTTTGAATAAATTAGTCTCGATCTTAATGACTGACTGGTTCCCTTGCTGGCAGGGATGATATATGTCCAGTGTTTTCTGCGTGCTCTGCCACAGCTGAGAGGGATAATATATGTCCAGTGTTTTTGTGTGCTCTGCCACAGCGGAGATGGATAATATATGTCCAGTGTTTTCTGCGTGCTCTGCCACTGCTGAGAGGGATAATATATGTCCAGTGTTTTCTGTGTGCTCTGCCACAGCTGAGAGTGATAATATATGTCCAGTGTTTTTTGTGTGCTCTGCCACAGCTGAGAGGGATAATATATGTCCAGTGTTTTCTGCGTGCTCTGCCACAGCTGAGAGGGATAATATATGTGAAGTGTTTTCTGTGTGCTTTGTCACAGCTAAGAGGGATTACATATGTCCAGTGTTTTCTGTGTGCTCTGCCACAGCTGAGAGGGATAACATATGTCCAGTGTTTTCTGTGTGCTCTGCCACAGCTAAGAGGGATTATATATGGCCAGTGTTTTCTGTGTGCTCTGCCACAGCTGAGAGGGATAATATATGTCCAGTGTTTTCTGTGTGCTCTGCCACAGCTGAGAGGGATAATATATGTGCAGTGCTTTCTGTGTGCTCTGCCACAGCTAAGAGGGATTATATATGGCCAGTGTTTTTTGTGTGTTCTCCCACAGCTGAGAGGGATACTAGATGTCCAGTGTTTTCTGTGTGCTCTGCCACAGCTGAGAGGGATAATATATGTGCAGTGCTTTCTGTGTGCTCTGCCACAGCTAAGAGGGATTATATATGTCCAGTGTTTTCTGTGCTCTGCCACAGCTGAGAGGGATAATATATGTCCAGTGTTTTCTGTGTGCTCTGCCACAGCTGAGAGGGATAATATATGTCCAGTGTTTTCTGTGTGCTCTGCCACAGCTGAGAGGGATAATATATGTGGTGTTTTCTGTGTGCTCTGCCACAGCTGAGATGGATAATATATGTGCAGTGTTTTCTGTGCACCACAGCTCTACCACAGCTGACAGGGATAATATATGTGCAGTGTTTTCTGTGTGCTCTGCCACAGCTGAGAGGGATAATATATGTCCAGTGTTTTCTGTGTGCTCTGCCACAGCTGAGAGGGGGATAATATATGTGCAGTGTTTTCTGTGTGCTCTGCCACAGCTGAGAGGGATAATATATGTGCAGTGTTTTCTGTGTGCTCTGCCACAGCTGAGAGGGATAATATATGTCCAGTGTTTTCTATGTGCTCTGTCACAGCTGAGAGGGATAATATATGTCCAGTGTTTTCTGTGTGCTCTGTCATGGCTGAGAGGGATAATATATGTGCAGTGTTTTCTATGTACTCTGGCACAGCTGAGAGGGATAATATATGTCCAGTGTTTTCTGTGTGCTCTGCCACAGCTGAGAGGGATAATATATGTCCAGTGTTTTCTGTGTGCTCTGTCACGGCTGAGAGGGATAATATATGTGCAGTGTTTTCTGTGTGCTCTGCCATGGCTGAGCGGGATAATATATGTGCAGTGTTTTCTCTGTCCTCTGCCACGGCTGAGAGGGATAATATATGTCCAGCGTTTTCTGTGTGCTCTGCCACAACTGAGAGGGATAATATATGTCCAGTGTTTTCTGTGTGCCCTGCCACAGCTGAGAGGGATAATATATGTCCAGTGTTTTCTGTGTGCTCTGCCACAACTGAGAGGGATAATATATGTCCAGTGTTTTCTGTGTGCTCTGCCACAGCTGAGAGGGATAATATATATCCAGTGTTTTCGCTGTCCTCTGCCACGGCTGAGAGGGATAATATGTGCAGTGTTTTCTGTGTGCTCTGCCACAGCTGAGAGGGATAATATATGTTCAGTGTTTTCTGTGTGCTCTGCCACAGCTGAGAGGGATAATATATGTCCAGTGTTTTTTGTGTGCTCTGCCACAGCTAAGAGGGATTATATATGTACAGTGTTTTCTGTGTGCTCTGCCACAGCTGAGATGGATAATATATGTCCAGTGTTTTCTGACACAGCTGAGATGGATAATATATGTGCAGTGTTTTCTGTGCACCACAGCTCTGCCACAGCTGAGAGGGATAATATATGTACAGTGTTTTCTGTGTGCTCTGCCACAGCTGAGAGGGATAATATATGTGCAGTGTTTTCTGTGTGCTCTGCCACAGCTGAGAGGGATAATATATGTCCAGTGTTTTCTGTGTGCTCTGCCACAGCGGAGAGGGATAATATATGTGCAGTGTTTTCTGTGTGCTCTGCCACGGCTGAGAGATAATATATGTCCAGTGTTTTCTCTGTCCTCTGCCATGGCTGAGAGGGATAATATATGTCCAGTGTTTTTTGTGTGCTCTACCACAGCTAAGAGGGGTTATATATGTCCAGTGTTTTCTGTGTGCTCTGCCACAGCTGAGAGGGATAATATATGTCCAGTGTTTTCTGTGTGCTCTGCCACAGCTGAGAGGGATAATATATGTGCAGTGTTTTCTGTGTGCTCTGCCACAGCTGAGAGGGATAATATATGTCCAGTGTTTTCTGTGTGCTCTGCCACAGCTGAAAGGGATAATATATGTCCAGCGTTTTCTGTGTGCTCTGTCACGGCTGAGAGGGATAATATATGTGCAGTGTTTTCTGTGTGCTCTGCCACAGCTGAGATGGATAATATATGTGCAGTGTTTTCTGTGTGCTCTGCCACGGCTGAGCGGGATAATATATGTCCAGTGTTTTCTCTGTCCTCTGCCACGGCTGAGAGGGATAATATATGTGCAGTGTTTTCTATGTACTCTGCCACAACTGAGAGGGATAATATATGTGCAGCATTTTCTGTGTGCTCTGACACAGCTGAGAGGGATAATATATGTCCAGTGTTTTCTGTGTGCTCTGCCACAGCTGAGAGGGATAATATATGTCCAGTGTTTTCTGTGTGCTCTGCCACGGCTGAGAGGGATAATATATGTCCAGCGTTTTCTGTGTGCTCTGCCACAACTGAGAGGGATAATATATGTCCAGCGTTTTCTGTGTGCTCTGACACAGCTGAGAGGGATAATATATGTGCAGTGTTTTCTGTGTGCTCTGTCACAGCTGAGAGGGATAATATATGTGCAGTGTTTTCTGTGTGCTCTGCCACAGCTGAGAGGGATAATATATGTGCAGTGTTTTCTGTGTGCTCTGCCACAGCTGAGAGGGATAATATATGTGCAGTGTTTTCTGTGTGCTCTGTCACAACTGAGAGGGATACTATATGTCCAGTGTTTTCTGTGTGCTCTGTCACAGCTGAGAGGGATAACATATGTCCAGTGTTTTGCCACAGCTGAGAGGGATAATATATGTCCAGTGTTTTCTCTGTCCTCTGCCACGGCTGAGAGGGATAATATATGTGCAGTGTTTTCTGTGTGCTCTGCCACGGCTGAGAGAGATAATATCGGTTCAGTGTTTTCTCTGTCCTCTGCCATGGCTGAGAGGGATAATATATGTTCAGTGTTTTCTGTGTGCTCTGCCACTAGTGACTTGGAATTGGCTTTGAAGTCTCCTTTAACCCGTAAATTTCTTTAAGAAAATTTTGATTTTCTCAAAGAAAATTTCCATTTGCACACCAAGAAGACTATTTTTGAAGATTTACCGCTGGGAAGATGATCTCATGACCACTGCAGAAGCCGCTTTTGTCAATTTTGATCAGAAAAGGGCTAAGAAGTACTGCAGCGAAGTTTTGCAAACATGTTTTAAAATGTTTTCCTTGCATATGTTTCCTGGCTAAAAGCCATTATAGTTAACACCATTGAAGGCTGTGAACAGACAATCAATAACAAACACTGTCTTTTGACGCCAAACGCCAGCAGGTGAATGTACACAAGATATAATTTATATATTTTTACATGACCAAACAAGATTGCTCAGTCTTTGGATCTTAACACCATAACCTTTACAAACCTACAAGTGCATCCGTTAACAGCAAGAGATACAAGAGTCATTGACTTTTGACTAACTTTCCTTGGGCAGAAGAACAAGCAATAACGCATTTCTTCCTGAGTGGCACAAACTGCGCGTCACATCATCAGTATTCACATGGCTCCCCCACCTCCCAACACAGAGAGCAAAGATTCTGCCGTGTCAATCAGTCATCTCATGAAATGACATTTCTGGTGGAGCCATTGAACTCATGACTTATTCACATTGTTTTGGCTGGTCTAGCTCCCAAGATAATTTAACCCTTTAACACCCAGATTTGTCCCAAAAATGCCAATTTGCAAACCAAGATAAAATTATTTTTGAAAATTTATCACAAGGGTTAATCATTGGTAGATATGATGATTTAAGGTAATGGATGAAAGTCCATCAGTGATCATGAACTAGCTGTGATTGTGTGCATGCGTGTGTGTGCATGTACATGCATGCGCGTGCTCACCATGCATGTGTGCGCACATATATATGCTTGAATCTGCACATGTTCATACATGTGTAGGTGAGCGCGTGTGTGTGTGTGTGTGTGTGCATGCGTGTGTGCATGCATGCGTATTCAGGTGTTGTGATCTGATATGCGGCCTGATGATCAAAACAGCGTATTCACATGTTGCGCTATGTCACGTCCATTATTACCACATTCAACATCCGCAAATTCTCTACAAAATCCTTTGAAATGATTATGTTTAAATGTTAAGATAATTCTATTGTCTAGTGAGCCCAGATATTATTGATCAATCTGTTACCCCAATATTTCAGATAACCATAACTGGAATACCATATCCTAGTGTTTGTCAATGAGAGATAACATTCACATCACGCTATACATCAAACCATGGTAATTACACTGAAAATTATGTGCTGAAAAGTTGTTGCTGTCCAACGCAGCAACAAATTTCAGTCAGACTTTTTTAAAAACATTCGTGATAGTTCAGCTTTAGTTCCTATTTGCCAGAATTGTGTATAATGATGACTATAATTCAAAAGAAAATGGACAATGTCCGACCAGTGGACATATCATTACAGCGCCATTTATTTACCATAGCTCAGACCAGTCTAAGATAAATCTCTTTTTAAGGGAAGGGACATATATAATTCATGGCATTAAATATGATAATTTGCATCAGCAATGCTGGAGGTTCTCGTTAATTGATGCTGTGCGGGACAACATGATCATTATATATTAACCCTTTAACGGCTAAATTTGATTTAAAAAACCCCAAATTATTTACTTATAGAATGTCCATTTGCACTCTGCCCAAGAGAAATGATTACTAGTATTGGCAATTGGCCACTGGAATCACTGGCCCGGTTATCGAACCAGTCATTTCAGTGGTAAATTTTCACAAAGAGTCTTCTCTTGACCCGCAGATGGACATTCCTCAAGACCTGTGTGGAGGCTTGTTTTTGTCCGTCTTCATCAATAGGGGTTAATCAATGAGAATTAAGTATAATCAACAAGTGCAATTACAGGTTGCTGAGCAATGGACCATTCCAGTTTTAGATATACCCCCTCCTTCCCTAGTTAAGCTCCACCCACACATGTTGGGATCCCTGATCTCACTGGCTATCAATTTCCAGAAAACTATACAGGCAAGCTGTTGAATATTGTGAAACCAATTTGATTGGATGCTGTTGCTGTCAATGGCAGCAACAGCGCCCAGTCAAATTAGTATAAAAATATTCAACAGCATGTTGATCAAATAGTAAATTCGCACAATGTGCCAGACTATCAAGCGCTTAAGATGGACTAAATCGAGTCATTCATGCTGTAATTGATTATGACATCATCCTACACGTCAAGTAGTTAATTATGATATCATATGATGGATGGATGAACTGGAAAGGTCCATTCACAACTTCTGTAGATGAAGTATTTGATCCAGACCTAGACCAATCTTTTCATGGTATCTGGATCAAGTCATCATGACCAAAGTTGGGAACTGACCTACCTCATGGGAAGAAACTCATTACGCTAGAATTTGGGGCAAATCAATATATGTTCTCTGTCAGAGATTAACAGCTGTCAAGAGACATTTAATAAACAGACAATGGGTTTGCCAATATTCACCCACCCCTCGGGTATTAAGGAGAACAGTGATCTATCCAGTAAAAAAATTTCCCAATTCGATTGGTGGCATTATTCGTCATACAAAATGTAAGAAATATTTTGTTGAACATTGGCTAAATTACTAATATAAATATCATGATCTGTCATGAAGATCTAAATTTTTGCTTAGTGAACGTCCATAATTTGCAAGTCAAGAGAGTATTTTAGAAAACTAGAATCACAGGGTCAATTATCGAATCAGCAATTTTGAAAATTGTACAAAATATGCTTAATTCTCTTTGAATGAAAATAGACAATTCTCAAGGCCACTGTAGAAGAGATTCTTTTTAACTGGCTGGATGATTAACTGCCTCCTGTTTTATGTAGTATCAAATCTTCAGATATTAGTGCTGAGATTCCCTAACTATGAGTGAGCACACGCACTGAAGAAAATTAAAGGTACATATTCACACTAGAATGCCCAAAAATAAAACAGTTCAAATCGTATACTTTTAGAGGCTTAAATTGTGGGCCTAAATGTAATGAAACAAATTAAATCTTAACATATGATTACTTCATTCAGCAGGTATAATTTGTTAGTTGTGAATTTGGATTATGGACTTGTGTCTCTATTTCAATTTCACAACTTAAAAATTATATTAATTTATACATAATGAAATCACCATATATTAAGATTTATTTCATTTCATTACATCTAAGCACAAAATTTAACTATCTAAAAGTACACAATTTGAATAATTTTATCTTTCAAGAATTTTGGTGTGAATACGTAAAGGGAAAACAAATTTGCCTTCCACTGTTATTGTTATTATTAAGCGTAACACGTTCAAAAGCAGTGTGTGCTGATAAACATTTCAACTTATATACATGTATACTGTTGAAGCTCTGCGCTTTTTTTTCCTTGGTGGTCTGTCTTTTTGGCATTTTTCTTGGTGGTCCGAGTGTTCTTGGTATTAATCAAGCCGATCTTGTAACTTCCTCCTCCCAATACCCAATATGATGAAGAATATATACTATTAACACTTTAACACTTAAATATTTTCAAGAAAATTTAAATTTTCTCATTGAAACTGTACATTTGCAAACCAAGACGGATTATTTTTGAAATTTTACCACTGGAATGACGGGCTCGGTTATCGAGCCAGTCATTCCAGTGATAAATTTTCAAAAATAGTCTTCTCTTGTTCTGCAAATGGACATTTGTCAAGACCACTGCAGAAGCCATTTTTGGTCGACTTGAGGGTTAAACAGTTTAATCAAGTTGACCTTGTAACTTCCTCTTCCCATCAACCAATATGATGAAGAAAATATACTGTTATAGTGCATTGACCGAGAAATTTTGGCCTGGCCATTAGTTTGACCATTGATCATTAAAGATTAATTGACTAGTCAAAGTCAATGACCATTAGTAATTTCACAGTAAAAGTAATTATTCCTTCAGTCAAGCACCATAATTGGTCATACATTTCTCTAGAGGATATATTATATAGCTATCCAGTTCTGCTCTCTTCTTTCTCGAGACAATATACAGCTGAATTAGCCCATTACTGGTGAAGAATGACGTAAACGGCTTCTGCAATGGTCCAATTGCTTGCGGGCTTAGAGAGAATGCTATTTTTTTGAAATTTTATCATGGGAATGGCTGGCTCGATAATCGACGAAGCACAAATTTAAATTTTCTTGACAAAACTTGACCGGTAAAGGGACAATTCTTCCAAATGGACAGATACATGAAATTCTTTACATTTTCCGATATATAGTACATTGAATATTTTGAAATTAATTTCACTGGGAAGGTTATTTGCGTATTGGGATAATGCTGTGGATTCTAGTCAAAGTATTTTCAAACTATTAATCACCATGTTTCTTATAAAAGTTGACTTGATCTTTAGATAGTAGAATTTCAGCCTTAAAAGATGTCAGTATCCGCTTACACTAAGTACTACAGATTAACCCTTTCACTGGTGAATTCACCACATCTCATTTTCAAGACAACCATACAGGAAAACTGTTGAATATTTTTTAATTAATTTGACTGGGCAATGGCTTCCCGTCCAATTAATTTTATAATATTCAACAGAATAAGTTTTATATCGTGAAGAATTTGTTTCTTCAGGGATTTGTCGGAGAAATGATTAATCTGTACCCAACTTTAACCTTCTTACAACTCTGCTGTCAATGTTCTATCTTTTACTGTGTCAATATCAAAGAAACTTGTGTACATTTTTCAACAATTTTGGTGGAAGATGTTGCTGTCTGCGACAGCACCATCTCCCACTGTATTTGTTGAAAAATGAACACCAGTTCATCTTTTAATTTAATTAGAAAATCTAGTTTTGACATCAGAGTGGTTTTGACATAGTAAAAGATAGAATATTGACAGCAAAGTTGTAAGGGCTAAGGAGCTAAGTTGGGTACAGATTAATACTCGAACTTGCTCTGTAGCTCCTTATACTAAAGCGATGCACCGCTTGTCGCTTAAATATCTTAAAGGAGTGATATTTTTTGTATTTCTTAAGTCGAAAGGGGCATAACTCCATAAAAAAATTGACGCATACGCCTGAAACTCGAACTTGGTCTGTAACTTCTCATAACAAAGCAAATACCAACTCTCAGTTGAATACCTTGAAGGACTGCGAAAAAAAGTGCGGCAAACCAACTGCGACAGACGGACAGACAAACGGATGGATGGACAGATGGACAGACACCACCCCCACCCCGGTTTTACCGTTACGGGACTAATAAATTTGAAAAGGAGACAAATCACACAGAAATAACTTGAAAAGGAGACAAATCACACAGAAATAACTTGAAAAGGAGACAAATCACACACAAATAAATTCTGTCAATTATGATGGAGCCTAGATGCAATGCTGGCATAAATCAAATCTGTACAATTTTATTAAGATTGGATAAGTCCTTGATAAATTAAATGTCCACTGAAAAGCCTCAAAATTTACCTAATTCTTGGTACACAGTGAAGGTTATTTGGAACTTGGAACGCCGAATATCTTTTGGATCACTATGTCAAGGTCTTCCACTTCACTAGGGGCTCGACAAAAATGACAAAACAGTTTTCCAAATTCGCGCATGTCATCTGTCAAATGCAGATCTGTTCCAATTGACCTCCAATCATTATTCTCGAAATAGAAATAGGAGAAATTTTATTTCGGCCATGTAATGAATTGCGATCATTCATAATCCAACACTGAGCCGGATTCTGACATGGTGGAAAATTAGCTATGCTGATATCATGAATCTGCAGAGGACATGTATGTAATAGCTGTCTATCTGATAGGGATGAGGTTTGCGAGGATTTTTACGAACAGAACCGGTTCACGATACATATGTCCGAACCACGAACTCGTTCACAAACCTTTTTAATATGCTATTGTATGCGAGAAATTACTCATAACAGAAAATAACATTTAAAGGCAGGTGGCTTTTAACTGTCCGACAGTTTCGAATGTGAAAATTTGAAATCAGTAAACCTAAAAAACGATTTAAACCAATTTTGGCTTAAAAATCCATCAAATGAAAAATTCCAATATGGCCGCCAAACATGTTACATATTTATTGATCAATGGCAGCCATGTTTTTTCCCTATTAACTTCCCTTGAACAAATTTTAATGGCCCTTCAAGTCTCTAACAATCTCTCCCAAATTCAACCCGATCCAGACAGCGGTACTGGAGTTTTCTCGAAAACTAGGTCCTCCAAGATGGTCGGCGAAGCATTAGGCTAATCAAGTTTTCTCAAACAAACACGGTTCAGCTCTTTCCTTAGATGATATTTCATGACGTTTGAATCGATCGCCCAAGTGGTTTGAGAGATTTTTTGACATTTTTTAAAATCGGCCTAAATCAAAGATGGCCACTGACAAAACTGTCCAAAATGGCTTTGTTTGAACAAACACAAATCTCCATGCTATAAGGATGCTTCCTGCCAAATATAATTCAAATCAGCCTAGTGGTTCTTGAGAAGTCATTTGAAGAAAAAGTTGACTGAGGAGAGAAGGATGATGGAAGGTCTCTAAGGCATAAGCTCACTTGAATACCCTGAAATAAACATCTGAAGAGCTTAATCCTTTAACCCTTGAATGTTTTTAAAATTTTAATTTTTTCATAGAAAATGTCCATTTGCAGGCCAAGAGATGACTATTTTTGAAAATTTACAAGTGGAATGACTGGCTCGGCTATCGAGCCAGTCATTTCAGTGGTAAATTTTCAAAAATAGTCTTCTCTTGGTCTGCAAATGGACATTCTCGAGACCACTGCAGAAGCCGTTTTGGTTGATACGAGTGTTAAAGGGCTAAGGGGGGGGGGCCAGCAATTTTTATCATTTTTGTTTATTATGAAAATTGTTTTCAGCAATTTAATGCTCTGAGAATTGATATTAACCCTTTAGTGTCTAAATTTTGTCAAGAAAATCTAAAAATCTGCTTACTGAATGTCCATTACGGAGCCAGCCATTTCAGTGACAGAATTTTCAAAAATAACCTTCTCTTAGCCTGCAAATGGACATTCCTCACAATCACTGCATGGGCCTGTTTTGGGCTTCGTCGTGAAATGGTTAATGCTTTAACCTTCAACTTGGTCAAGAAAATTTCAATTTTTCGCACAGAAAATATGCATTTAAAAACCAAAAAAAAATAAACAACAGTGCCCTGTCAAATTAGTTTCAAAATATTCAACAAAATGTTTATTAAATAGTAAATCCATCAAAGACATCAAAATCGTACACTTGACAGACTATTCCAGCTTCATGATGGAGTATTTTCTATTAACTGTGAAATCAGTCTACAAGTCATGCAATTGATTATGACATCGGATACTTGTTGTGACAGATCTCATCCCCTCTATTGTTCCTGTCAAAGTTGTTATTGTTTCTTGTTGAATAATGGCAAACCATTTCAGCAGGTAAGAAAACATTTATTACAGATAACCTTTGCATCGCAAACAAATGCTGAATGACTGAAGAACTGCGTAAACATTTTTATGTATATTTTATACTTGTTTACACACTTTAATCATTTAAGCCGTGAATTCGTTCAAGAAAATGTAAATTTCCAGACAAAGAGATTATTTTTGAGAATTTATCAATGAAATGACTGGTTCGATTATCGAGCCAGTCATTCCAGTGGTAAATTTTCAAAAATGTTATTCTCTTGGCCTGTTTAACCACTTAGCTCTTTACAATCTGATGTCAAAATTTTAAATCTTCAAATTAATTAAAAAGATGAACAACAAATTCATTTTAACAAACTTGGTGGAATATGTTGACAGCAGTTTCGACACCAAAATTGTTTTAAAATGTTGTCAGCTACTGATACAGTAGAAGAGAGAGTATTGATATCAGAGTGGTCTGTGAGGGTTAGTGGTTATTACTATGGCAACCAGAAATGTGGTTGTAATGCATCCATGAAGCTTGACTTTATGACTTTGTAAATAAACTATGAAGCGTGACTTGACATAAAATAAAATATAGAAGCTGGCTTATTAATACCTTTATCAACATGCGGCCCAAGCGCAAGTAATGCTCATCTGTACCATTAGCATTTGAACCATTTGCAGTTAAATACTTGTAGATAAGCGAAGAAGAGAGATGGATAATTTTTGAAAAATCCAAGATGACCACGAAAGAAATTAGCCAATCAAAATTCTCGTTTGCAATGTTTAAGTGTACTGTCATAGGATCATTCTACCCAAGTTTTGTTGAAATCGGGCCACTAATTAAGGAGTAGTGTTTTAAAAGGTACTGGAAAATTAAAAAAAAATTTAAATGAGCACCAAAAAATCAATCAAACAAAATTCTGAAAAGAAGTTCTAGAGTCTACCACTACAGAATCCTTCCAGCCAAATTTCGATAAAATCCACAAAGAGGTTATGGAGATGCATTTTGACAAGTTCTGGTTACAGGGTTCATACAGCTGCCAGTTTTTCTTATTCAAGGACTTTTCAAGGACTTTCAAGACTAAAAAAGTTGATTTTTCAAGGGCTCAGAACCAGGATCCTGTACGAAGTGAGAATATGACACTGGTGCAAAACTTCATACAGCTTACCTCTAAAACATTTAAAATTAGTTTGAATTTTGGAACTTACTCGGTTCCACATACATTTTGGCAATCAAATTTTCTTAAATCTTTATTTACATCGGTACGTAAACGTTTTGCAGACAGTAAAAATCACATGGGAGGAAATGTGGATTTTCAAGGGCTTTTCAAGGCGGATTGGTGAAATTCCAGTACTTTTCAAGACAAATTTCAAATTCAAGGCTTTTCAAGGCAGATGCCAAAATTCAAGGGTTTTTTCAAGTTTGTACGAACCCTGGTTTAATTTTTCACAAAGTTTATGATTTTCACCAAAATAATTGGGCACCAAAATAATTGACCACTTAAAATTCTGAATAGATGTTCTGGAACCTATCGCCATAGAGTCTGTCCAGCCATCTACGGGTGCAATCTGTCAAGCGGTTAATGATGAGTAGCGTTTTGACAATTTGTGCTAGATTTTTCATAAAGACTAAGATTTTCACCCCAAAGATTTACCAATCAAAATTCTGTATACAAGTTCTAAAGCCTAGTCCCATAGGATCATTCCAGCCAAAGAAAGTCGAAATCCACCAAGTGGTTATGAGTAATCATTTGACAATTTCCGGTAAATTTTGAATAAAATCTAAGCTTTTCACCAAAAAACATGACCAATCAAGATTCTGTATACAATTTCTAGTCTGGTCCTTCCAGTGAAAGTAAATTTAAATCTGCCAGGTGGTTAAAAGAGTGGTACAGTTTTGCCAATTTCCGGTAAGAGTCTGAAAACATTAGGGTCCTTCCACCCAAATAGGTTGGAATCCGCCAAGCGGATAATGAGTAGAGTTTTGAGAATTTTCGTTAAATTTTTCATAAAATCTAAGATTTTCACCCAAACAATATCAATCAAAATTGTGTACATACAAGTTCTGAGGCCGACCCACCATACGCCCTTCCCTCCAAATTAGATTGAAATCCACCAAGCGGTTAATTAGGAGTAGTGTTCTTAAACAAAAGCTGATGTATGGACGATGGACAACATGCGTCAGGGACCTTGACCTTTGACTTTGTGGTACCGTGTCATTATAGGTCGATCATGTGTTATTGATAAAATATGAGATATAATAATAAACAGCAAAGTTGAGCTAAACGGACCATGTCAAAGTTGAAAAAACAAGGTTTTTACCAAGGTCACAGTGACCTTGACCTTTGATGTTTTGAAGCCCAAGGTCATTGTGTGATGCCACTGCAGAAGCTGTTTTTGGCTGATATGAGTGTTAAAGGGCTAAGTTTTGCCCCGATCCTCACATAACAAATTTGATTGTGTCCACCAAACGGTTTCTGATGAGATAGCCGGACGCATGGACACATGGACAGATAGCTGAATGGACAACGCATGGACACATGGACAGATAGCTGAATGGACAGACAGATGGATAGACAGACGGAGGTGATTGCAATATGACCACCATTCTTTTCAAAATGTGTGAGGATAAAAATAGTCTTCCCTTGGCCTTTAAATGGATATATTACTCAAAACTTAACTGCAAACATTTTCGGCTCGATTGACTACGCATTTAGAGGTCAAAGATCGGATGACGTCAAATAACCTGGATGTGTGAAAATATAAATTGGTTTTCTGAATAATTAAAGCATAAGCTAGATTGGAAATCAAGCCTTAATGAATCACAGTTCATACAGCTAATCAATACATTCCAGTCAATTCATTCTAACATAACAGCACACAGACACATTATATAGAAATTGTGAAGTCACACACCATTAATTTAATTAAAATATATATATATATACATACTGAGTATTCTTCAGGGAAGATTGACACAATAGAGAGACCATTAACTCTTTATTTGCAAAGCCTGTCAAAATGGCCTTCATAAATCTTACCCGTTTAACCCTCCAATTTGATGAAGAAAATTTAAACTTTCTCATAGAAAATGTCCATTTGCAGACCAAGAGAAGACTGTTTTTGAAAAATTACCACTGGGATGACTGGCTCGGGTATCGAGCCAGTCATTCCAGTGGTGAATTTTCAAAAATATTTTTCTCTTGGTCTGCAGATGGACATTTCTCAAGACCACTGCAGAAGCCGTTTTTGGCTAATATGAGTGCTAAAGTGTTAAGGAATGTCCATTTGCAGAATACGAGGCGTATTTTTGACAGTGTTAAAATGACTGTTGATAACCGAGCCAGTTATTCCAGTGGCAAATTTTCAAAAATACTCTTCTTTTGGTCTGTAAATGGACATTCACTCGGCAAACATTTAAATTTTCTTGCAAAAATCTTGACCACTGAAGTGTTAACCTCCACTCATAGAGCTGAATAACGTATAGATCATCATGACCAGAGATCAGTCAATCAAGAATTATGTTTCATCTATATCTAAGCGCAAAGTAAAGGGAGAAAAAGATGCCTGAGGGACATACATTTCACGCACTCCTTTGATTTGAATAATAGAAAGTAGCATGCTAGGTAATACAGGGATCTCAGATCTGTCACTCAAGTATCTGAGGTCGACATACTTAAACACATGTCACATGCTGGCTGAAGTCACAATAAAAAACCGACTTAGCTTCATCATGAAAATTCTGTCACTTAAAGGTGTACAAATTCTATATCTTTGATGAATTTGCAACTTAAAACTTCCTGTTAGATATTTGAAACTAATTAGATTCTGGGGACCTGTTGCCATAGGCAAGGCAGTAAACAGCACCCAGTCAGATTAGTTTAAAAAAATATTCAGGAGCTTACACGCATAGTCAAATCTGTTCAACTGGTCTTCCTGTTTTTTTCGATTTCTGACACCTGATCAGGTTGGATTGAAATCTGAATGCCTGTGCTCAGTACATGTATAGACACCTTGAAATGTAGATTCTAGAAATTTAATTTCAAATGGATTCCAACACATAAAAAGTGGGCGTGGCATAGCTAGAAATGGCTCCCTCTGTTGTGTTTGCTTACACAGTAATTACTTGCTATGAAGCCAAACTTGTCTGTCAGAATTTCATATTTTGATAATGACCATCACCCAAACATGTAGCTGTAGGAGTTAGTGACAAGATTTTTGTGATGTATGTCACAAACGTACGTACCTACAGATAGATGTGATGGGGAAATGACAAGATCCTTTAACATTAGGTACATCTTTGTGTGGTGTAAAATCATCCTGTCAAGCTTCAAACATTATCTCTGAAAGTGGACATATGGATTTAAACAGATGTACCGATGTGATAGATCGATGAATGAAATTTTTAACCATAGGCACACCTTTGGCTGGTGTACAATTCTCCTGTCAAGTCTCATCCAGTTCTCTCCCAAACTATAGGCGGAATTTCAGTGACAAGATTTTCGGGATATATGGACATTCCTACGGATGGACAGGATAGACTGATGAAAAAATCTTTAACCTTAGGCACATCTGTGGGTCACATATTGAATCATTCTTTCAAGTTTCAAAAAGTTTTCTCTCAAGCTGTAGGCAGAGTTACAAGATTTTCAGGATGTACGGAAAGCAGGGCTGGGGTCAAATACTTTCAAAAGTATTTAAATACAAATGCAAATACTTTAGAATTCTTCAAACACAAACACTTGTTTTTTGCAAAGTATTTAAATACAAATACAAATAATTATGGTAAGTATTTGAAATACTTCTCAAATACTTCTTACATGTCTTATAGAAGACCAAGTATGGTACAGCTGTAACTCAAGTGCTGGACAGCCAGACCCTCAAATTTACATGAGCACAGACAATTATAGATACCAAACTAAGGGTGCAAAATGAAACAAGTATCATTTTATGAATGGAAATATTATGTAAGGAAAATATCTATGATATAAGTATCTTATTTTTGACATATTTGTGGATGAAATTAATTGTATACCAATAACAAAACTAATTACACTATCACTATTTCTTATACAAAAATCTAACATCGATATCCATACATACACACATTATTTAAAACAACATCCATTACAATTTTTAGAAAATAATTAACCCTTTTCATCCTGAATTACCCATCATTTCTTTCTTAAAACACTGCTAAAATTCTTGAAAGCAATATGTATTAAAGTTATTTCTGCAGTAATAGCCTTCAATAAGATTGTTCTCAAGATAATTCTAGTAGCATTTTATGTTAGCTCAAGGCAAGCTGTTTTCATATCAGTCAGTCAGTATAAAAAGGGTTAAAACTGTTAAATAGATTTTAAACAATCAAACAATCCAGCACCTATATAATCTCTTCTTAAAATTTAAAATCACTTATAGTGAAAAGCCACCTGATCAGTATTGGAAACAGTTTGCCCCAAAAGTTGTTGCTGCCTATAGCATCAACAACTTAGTCATATTGTTTCCAAAATACTGAGTAGGTACATACCTAGTGCTTGCACTAATTAGGTCCCTTGAACCTAATCCAGGAGCGCATACCATAATTACCTCCCTGTCCACATATGTTTGGTCTCCAAACATCAGAAATATACAAGGTTATCAACTGAAATACACTAAGAAAATACAACAATATTATTAAATCACATACATGTACATCTCCCATTATTGTCTTTCTTAATATATCTTTAATATCTATGGTAGCAAATACTGGCTCTCAATTGCTATGTTTGGGTAAATCTGAGGTGTAATACTATAAGAAGCAGAGGTTTCTAGTGTCTCTATTACAACTTCTGAATGTTTACAGTTATCTATCGGTATATATCGTGAATTCCTACCCTGGGTCATGATTATACTTGTATAATGGTTTTGCTTCAGAATAGACCTTAGTTTCCAGGCTGACAATGGATTGATTCTCAGTATTTTGGGCAGACTGACATTTTTAGAAAATAGGTCACTACCAATATATAATTTAGAAAAGTCCAAGTAAAGCCTAGGGCAAAACAATCCTGTCATCAAAATGTTAGGACTCTGATTATAATTATAAACCTGAATGTTGTTGAGGCAGAACGGAAATTTTGCCACTGAAACTTGAACACAGGAAAGACCATTTCCTACTTCTAGGTATATATAAGTGAAGTGGCGATTTCTTAAAATCTTGATAATAATGAAAAGTACAAATATTAGTAGGCATACTCCTGAGAAAGCATAATAGTAGTTGAATGATTCTCTAGGTACAGTTTCCGGAATAAATGTTGATGTTATCTGATTCTTAACATATATTAAACTTGGTACTGTTGTTTCCGCTTTAATTGACTGAATACTTTGCAGTATGATTAAAGCAGAACTAACAGCCCTTAGTTTGCGAAACATCCACATGCATGCCAACAGACCTGTAACTGCTAAACACAATGAGGCAAGAGCAATATACAAATTTAAGTTTGGCCATTGAAAGTCTAGATTTAGTTTACCTTCCAATAAGGGTTCAGCTAAGAACTGAAAGACAATGCCATCTGACTTGACTGCTTTGGCCAATTTGCGCAAGCTTAAGCGAGATTTTGAATCCTTGGCTAGAATGTTAGAAAATTTATGATTGAATATTGAAATATCTGGGATGGAGATCTCGAGTGGCTTTTGGAAAACCGAGCTACCCGATATCTGTGAATAACTGTTAGCATCAAAAAATTCCTGTACCAAGGCTAAATTAATTGGGTGCAGAACAGAAATTTCTGAGATATCCTTTGTACAATGCATTATGCGAGGCGGATAATACAGTGAAGTTGTCATAACTGAACATAAGCATGGTAATGTAATCAAACAGAAGGAACATCCTTTTATCATCTTTTGTTTTCCATCACAATCAAGGTTTAGCATGTCATTTCTATAAACTAACACTGTAGATGGTTCTATTTCTATTATTGTTGGTTCAATTGCTTCTTGTAAAAAACGAAAATCACATAATTTAGCGATAGACTTTTTGTTATCATGAAACAAGGCTGTTGCACATGAGTCCTTAGCGATTGATGTTAATGCAACATTAACGGAACATTGTTTATGATGTGTACCCGTACATTGAGCTAACCCTGTTTCAGAAACAGAAAAATAATATTGGCTGTCTCTGGTTATTGCGAGATAATCAGGTAAATCTAATAACTGTGTTGCATGAGAAGAGGTTGTATTGATAGGCATCGGTAACGAAATGACTTTGAACAATTTTAGAGGTGCTTCCTGTGTTGTTAATGGAAATTTCACGGTGATAAACAATTTTGAACCATTTCTAGCGATCAAAATGTGGCCATGTTTATAGTAAAATGATGTATCTGTTTCGGCAACCTAAAATCCTCGGAATTTTGTTTTAAGTATATGGCGCACATGTTGCATAGCTTCCCAAAGTCTCATTCTAGATACAATTAAAGGTGACAGTTTCCCTTTTATCAATTCATTAATTCCTAATTTGAGTTCTTCCAATTTGTTCTCAAGCCATGATGCCTGTGACATTTGATGCATCAAAAATTCAGTTGCCGAAACATACTCTTCAAAATTATTATGTATTGCCTTCTAATACTTCTGCTGTCAATTTTAGAGGTGTTGCTAAAAGAGTTGCATACCAGCAACAGCTGAACGCAACACAGTTTAAAATTGATACCAGCTAGTCAACAAACAAGACATTGAATATTGTAGACTAACCATTCAGCATTAAAAGGTATACAGCCTACTTATTGTCCATTAAAGGCCAGACTTGTGCCATAATTATGCCCATTGTCCAGTAATCTGCCCAATCAACAAGAATAGACTACAAATTGTGAGGCAGGTGTGCAATTAGCAGGGCATAAGTTAGGTTTTACAAGTTTATACCTTGATTAAAGAATACTTACAGAATTAGTTGTAAACATGTCACAGGTGGCATTTTCCTGTATGCCTTATTATAATTTATGTAATGTTTGACCAACTGCTTTTAACCCTTTCATTCTCTAAGTAACACAAACAATATATACTGACCATATTGGTATCCATGTAGACTCTGATGATTAATTGCTAAAGTAATTTGACTCAGGGTTGTTGCTGTCTAAACAGCAACCACTTTTGATTAAATTATTCTCAAAATAATCATCCAAATTTACAGGGAATTACTTGCGTAATAATCAGATTCTGGAACTTGGAAATGAAAGGGATAATTAATTATTTCTATTATGGCTCTCCACCTGCTGTTATGTAAAAGCTATTTCTGTTTATTGACATGGTAATGAATGGGTAAATTTCTGTATAAATGTGAGCTGAAAGTTGTGTGCAGGGAGAGCGAATGACAGAAGAGTGTGTTGGTTCTAACTTGACCACACTAGTAAGACCGGAATAAAACTGTAACTGCTGAATGTATAAGTACAACTGATGATTATTGAATGATGAAATTTTACTGAAAAACAAGTTATTTAACATTTAGACTGAGTTGTTGTTCATATTTAAGAAGTAATCAACCAGCTGTGGGGCTGTCAGTCATTATCAGCCAACAAGTGGTAATCAGCCAGTCCATCAGAGTCATACTAAGATAGACATTTATATCAGTCCATTGGGCAGTCCTTCCAAACTGCTGACCCACGGTTACGATATTATATTGAATTCAAAATGGCAGATAACCTTTGCTTTCCATGTTTAAGTGCACATAAACATGTAAATATTTCAATATCTACTTTTAAGTTTGATGAAATCATACTTTCCTGATGTATGGCAATGTTCTCAAGGCCTATTCCCTTCTCACTGTTTCTTAAATGGATACTGTTAGATACTTTAGCATGCTACATGTAACATACTCATTGTCATAGCGTCATAGCACACAAAATAGGACATAAATCGACCAGACGTATATATACTGGTCTGGCGTTTTGTTAGCTTACTAAAATACTTACCACTCAATTCACTGTTTGCTAAAAGTCACCTGACTTAGATATCTCAGAAAATTTTAACCTATTCATTCCCATGGTGTAGGTTCCCTTGAAACAAGTTTAGCAGAGATACATCCCTCCATTGGGTAGTCTTGATAGTATCTCTTTAACTCTAAAGCAGTCATTGCTCTAGGGAACCGGTTCCTCTATTCCTATAGAGAACATATAAACGAGTCTGTGAGCATGCGCACTTATGCTACTATGCATGCGACCGAGTCCAAGCCGTCATTAATTAATTCCACAAATTTTTAATGATTTGCAATTTAACGATGCGGGGTGGCTGAGGTGGGCCCCAGTGAATTGAGTGGTAAGTATTTTAGTAAGCTAACAAAACGCCAGACCAGTATATATACGTCTGGTCGTTTTGTAACACAACAAAAATACTAAGCCACTCAATTCACTGTTTGCTAACACACAGAATTGGTCAGAGCCCAAATACTAGGTGGGTTGGTAAATTGCAAATCAGGAATGAAAGGTTAATCACCAAAAATACTAAAACCAACTAAATCGCTGAAGTGCTGAAATAGCACGAACAAACAAATGTTCGAAATAAAATACAATCATATAATGATAATTAGAAAATCTCAGCAAAGAGAATTTAAAAACAGCCGTGAGATGGTGAAGAAGACGGCTGACTAAAGAATCTAGGCAATTGAGCCTAGGTTTGAGTGGCGAAACGAGAAATGTCAGATTGTGAATTGAATCTGATCTTTCAGATAAAAATAATGTAGAATCTGACATTTATACTGCAACTTACATAATGTCGTCCACTGATAGATCTGCATAGAATGCGAAGGAGGCCATACCACGAACATCGTGTGCCTTAACACAAACTGAGTGTCTCCTGGAGATACATTCTAGTGTCAATTAATGGTGTCTGTAATCCAGTTGATGAGATGCGCGCTTACTAAACAAATTCGCATAAGTAATCTGAACGGTAGATCTGCATAGAATGCGAAGGAGAAGGCCATACCACGAACATCGTGTGCCTTAACACTTACTGAGTGTCTCCTGGAGGTACATTCTAGTGTCGACTAATGGTGTCTGTAATCCAGTTGATGAGATGCGCGCTTACTAAACAAATTTGCATAAGTAACCTGAACGGTGTTTCAAAAAGATATTTTAAATTGGGCATAGTTTTCGGAAAGGATTGAAAACAATTAATTAGGTTTTATATATATATAAGATCTCTTCAAGGGCAAAGAATGAGGCCAGCTCTCCTACCACCTAGAAAAGATCATTCCCAAAAAGAATATGAATATCAAAATGCCATCTAACAAACGCGGCCGCGAATGATTTCAGAGTTATACAATTAAACAGATGGACCCAAGAATGAATTAATAGAGGAATTTATTATAGGTATTTGCCTTTGTGCTATACCCTAAAAATACCGGTACCATGGATAAATGATGTAAATACTTAATAACTCTCAAACCGGCTTCTAGAAAACAAAGAAGGATAGATGCTAGTGAAAACGATAACACCACCCCAGCATACAGGGATTTAAATCATCAAAAAATATGCCATGAATCTATGACTTGATGATGGGATGCAGAATCGGGCGAGATAATGTGCTGTTCTAACAACCATTTGAAAACCTTAAATATACTCTGGTAAATTCTCCTGTAACAGATAGTTTGAATTGATTAAGAATACTAAAGTTCAGACAAAAAATCAATTTCTGAAAAACAGGTCTCTTGGAAAATACCATATATACATATTGAAGATTTGTGGAATGATGAACTGAAAGCTGCTGTTAAACGAGATAGAAAATCAGCAAAATTGGTAAGACGCTTTGGATTTCCACAAAGAGGACTACGAGATCCACTGAATAACTCTCATTGGCCCAAGCAGGAGTGATTAAAGGGATAATACATTCTGCTGACAAAAGTTCTTAAAGACAATTGTACTAGAAACCGCTGACAAAAGTTCTTAAATACAATTGGCACTAGAAAGTTAAATTGAAGATAATTAAAAAAAATGTGAAGTCTATGACTGGGCCAGAGCAGCTACCGCCAGAGCCTAGCCTGGAGGAAGAATATGAACATCAAATCTGGACACTATACTGAGTAGAAACTTAATGGGATGTAATAAATGAGCTACAAGGAAAATCATTCTACCTGGAATGTGAGCTGCTGAAAGTTTTGCTGACATCTCCACCGCAGGAGGAAGACCAAGACTCCAGACAAAATATGATAACCTCAACTGCCCTGCTTGTTGATGAAGGTCACTACTATAGAAATGACTGCATGAGCAGATAGGTGCTTGTGAAAGAGACAATATCTCTTCATTCTCCAATATTCCTGAGTATTGAAGAGGAATACTAGAGTATTAGTTCCTGTTCTAGTTCCTGAAAAGGAAGAGAGTAGTAAGACTACTTTATCTGATTCCATAGACACAAGAACGAGATCCCCTCCCCCAAACACGTAAGAACAAGACATCAAACTGGACCTGCAGATGGATTAACTGGTGAATTGGTACCGATGACACCCAACGAATGAAAATGCAGTGTATGCAGTCGTGGTGAGGGACAAAATTCTGAATTACCAGACTTGACCTTCGTACACAAAACTGACTCCATTCGGCCCAAATTTTAACACAATTAAGCAACCTTCCAAGCCAGAGGAATCCCAGACTGGCTATGATGTAATTAAAAGAACCCAGATCCAGTTAGGACAAATTCTGTATATATAGAAATATCAGAAAACACTGTCCCTTATCCTTGACTAGACCAGTGATGACTAGGCAAAATGACTCCATGTCCATATTATTCCTTTCATCGATGAACTCCATTTCTGAGACAACATAGTAGGAAAAGAGTTGAATATAAAACGATTGACTAAGTAATTTTTGTCTCAAACAGTATCAAAGCAGCCATGGGTTCCAGACAAAATAATTCCAAAATATACAACAGAATTAGTATTAAATCATGAAGTGTACATTTTTTGGAAGTTGTCAGAAAAGGATAAATATATGAGTTGAAGATAAGAGCCGAGACCCTATAAAAGATGATCTGCCAGCACCTCATAATCCTTAAAATCTGGATTCTGCCATTCCTCCACTGTATCCTACTTGAAAAGAGCAGAAAATTATTGATCAGGAACAGAAGCAGGACTAATGTCAAAGGAGACCAACATGGTTTGATAGAAAAAAGGGGGATTCAATGACTACATTGATTGTACCTTATATGTAGGAAATCTGCTACCTAAGACATGCATGAGGCTAGCTATACCCATCCCACCCCTGATAGAGTAGAGATTATATAGAAGCGCTTAAGCATGACAGCTAGGACCAGAATAAACCTGCAGAATCTTATTTTACAAATCTAATTTTAAAACAAAGCTAGTATGATATGAGCCCAATTGTTAATATCTTTATCAGATGATTAAACAGGAAAGAAGTCCATCAAACCTGTGACCAGATCAATGATGGATAAGGACAAAGGACTGAAACTACACAGAAGGGTGAAAGGAAAAAACCATATTCCACAATCCATGCAAAGGCAATAATCCAATCATCTTGGTTAGGCCCCCTTGAGGAATTTATTTAATAATGCCAGGGAAATTTAGAATTTAGAAGAATAAAAAATAGGCTTGAATAGATAAGGCTGAGAAGACCTCTCCATATGACAATAATAGAAATAGATATATCCCTAGACAAATAAAAAGATCAAAATTTCTACTGAACTCGAGAAAGGAGCGGTGTAAATCTTGATAAGACAAAAAAGATTTTGTTATTGTGACAAGCTTACATTCACCCATAGATATGCTTCATCATGGCGAGGGATCCTACTGACAGAAAAGAAAGACTGAAAAACTATGTTAAAAATAAATCAGGCCAGATATGATACTAAAAGATAGCAAACCACTATTCACAATTAAAATAATAAAGTCTGACGCACTTATTTGCAGATTGATATTAGTCGAAAGATGGAGGCTGATAGTTAGAGTGTAATACATGAGAAGATTCAGGAGCAAAACGAAATCTAGTGAAATCAAAACGACAAAAGCACTGCTAGGATCATAAGAAAAAATTAAATCATTCCTAGAAGATAAATGCGAAGAGTTGGGTGTACACAAGGTTTCGAAGGATGAGGATAATTGGATGGTTCAGCCATTGCACTAAGAGCAACTAATAAAGAATTAAAGAATCCAAAATAAGAGCCCCTGAAATAGGGCATTTAAACTGTCAAGTGATTTAGAAACAAACAATACCAGCAAAACAGCAGAAGTGATTTGATTTGGCATACCTAAACCAGAAGTTTAATTATAATCAGTTGCTATGCCATAAAAATTGAGTTATAATCTAGGTAATAATACTGAGCACAGGACAATTAGGCCTCATGGTCATCTCTTCTTCATTTATCTCCATGCCTGTGCCGTCACTTCTAGTCATGGGTTGCGTGTACGGTGTAGTCATACATTGGCTTGACTATGCCAAAGCCTACCTAAACCATTTTCGAATGTTTTAAGAGATGGTGTGGAAACAACATGTTCAGACCAACATTTCACAGTTTACACACCCCTTAGAGAGAAAAAATTTTTTCTAACTAGGTTAGTTCTCCCCCTCTTCTAGACTTTCAGATGATTTCCACGAGTAATAGTCCATTTGCAAGCAGAATGTTATATTTGACTATAACAATTAATCGATTGAGAGCCGATAGAATGATCCCTCATAGCCTGGGTACGTGCTCTATATATTCAATTTCACCCAAGTTAAGTACCCCAGAAAGAATTTACAAAATGATGAGAGATTAGATTATACATTAAGTAGGGAAAAAACCCATCTTAGGGCTAATAAAAGTGGCTGATAGTCAAGAACTTTCCTGATCCACAGGCTATGCTTGCTACTAAAACACTGAGATCAACACACATCTCTGATATAGTAAAACTTGGTCATCAAAGTTTGTAGCGTTTACTATCAAAATATTAACCATTTAACTCTCGAAGTTATTAGTCATAAGTTGCAACTGAAATAAGTTGACTCTGAATGAGTACCAGCAAATATGGGAGTGGCGTATTTACTTAAAAATCCATAAATAGGTCGCACATTTATGCTCAATTTACATGTTCTAAAAAATTTGCGCGCACTATATACAAGGATAAAACTTATTTTCCTCTGAATTTTTAAACATCTTAACGTCTGAAGATACCACGAAAAAACCCTTCACAAATCTTGTCACCTCGCGGCTATGCTTAATGTATACCTCAAAACATCATTCGCAGAAGTGAAATTATTAAATTGAGCAGCCTAAATATTGCGTATCCTTTAATAAAGATTGTTTTTTCCATCAAAATTAATCCTAACTTGACATAAATGTCGTCTTTATAATATATAAATCAGAATCACGTGATAATCACATGATATATAAATCACGTGATATTATCTGACCAGATTAGGTTAAAGCAAATTTTAATGAAGTAGGTTAAGCGAGTACTCGGATATAGATATCCTGGAATCGGAAATTCGGCAATGAGATCTACGCTTCTCGTCAGCGCCTCCAAACGGAGATTTACTTTGCCACTGTCCGGCTCGCTAACAATAGACGCTGGCTACCCAGTTTAATTATCGGCCGTTCATGCAATTTTTCTAGAACATCGCATTACGTTTCAGATCATTTTAGGTTCACATTACAATATAACCAGTAATATATATAATAAGTTTTAACGCTAGATTTAGAAATCAAGTGAACGCAAGTTTCTCCCTAGATTTACAAATCAAGTGAACCTGATAATCTGGCACAGGCTTAATAGCCTATCTAACAAAAGCGGGTTATGTGATTACGAGGATTCAATTCAGTATCGTAATTTTGAACATCCGGGCATTCCGAGATCGTCCAACATTTGCCAATTTACGACACACTAAAGAGGATATCCCATAGCAACGCAATGTTTACATTTTTCATGAAACTACGGCCATAAAAAATACTTGCGTCGACTAACCCCGCCAGGTATTAGAAAACATAAAATCTCGAGTAATTTTTATAAAATATTAAATAAAAGGTAAAAAGGTTTCATGGCCCATTGCTAGTAATGTTAAATTAGCCTGCAAAAACGCCGCCAATTGAAAGCGAACACCGAATCGCGAATTAATACGATGGTCTCGTCTTTATTGTAATAGGACTGACATGACTGACTGATCATCATGAAGTAATTGCGAGTTTCATGTTAGTTGGTTAGTAACGGTCCTTAGAAGGACCACTCGCTTTTCTTCAGGGGATGATCGTGGTGTATCCTTGTGGTGTTCATCCGGTCCACCACGCCTGTTTGCACCACTGTCACATTCTTAATAGATCCAATAACTTCCCAACCGGTATATTACATAGTTATGTAGGATACCTTATGTAGGATTCGATCCAAACCGGTATGTAGTATACCTTATGTAGGAAAGAATGACGCTCGGAAATACGTACCTAGTCAAAACTCTTAATTGATCCACTAACTTCCCAACCGGTATGTTACATATGTTATGTAGGATACCTTTCGTAGGAGATGTTCCAAACCGGTATATAGTATACCTTTCGTAGGAACGGAGCCTCGTGGCTAAAATAGGATCAGAGTTATTGACTTCACCTGGCTTGTAATGTGAAGCTGGCGCCATTTTCTTTCAACTTGGTCACAACGAACTTTCTGCTCATATTCACGTAAATTATAACCATTTTACATAAGTACTATGACTTATTCAACAAAGACCACTTGTACTGTGGTATTCATGAAAAGCAAATGTGGATGTAGCTCCACAAGATTATGGAATGAATAGGATTTGTTGAGATAAAAGTTAGGTGTTTCCCGTAATACAGAAAATTAATTAATGACGGCTTGGACTCGGTCGCATGCATAGTAGCATAAGTGCGCATGCTCACAGACTCGTTTATATGTTCTCTATAGGAATAGAGGAACCGGTTCCCTAGAGCAATGACTGCTTTAGAGTTAAAGAGATACTATCAAGACTACCCAATGGAGGGATGTATCTCTGCTAAACTTGTTTCAAGGGAACCTACACCATGGGAATGAATAGGTTAAAATTTTCTGAGATATCTAAGTCAGGTGACTTTTAGCAAACAGTGAATTGAGTGGCTTAGTATTTTTGTTGTGTTACAAAACTTGCTTTGCTGCTGAGGCTTTCATGATTGTGGGTTTTTGTATGACTGAAAATTGTAGTTGCAAAGTTTCAATTCCTAGGGGAGGGTATAGAGAATACATATTGATACAAAATCATGTGATCATTTTGAAAACAATTTGACTGGGAGTTGTTGCCGCCTATGACTATAACACGCTCAGTTAAAATAATTTTTAAAACATATTTCATATATATTAACTTTGAAACCTGGTTTATTAACCCTTTCACTGACAAATCCCTGAAAAAGTTAATTCTTTACGGTATAAAACTTATTCTGTTGAATATTTTGACATTCATTTGACTGGAAGAATTAATTTCAAAACATTCAACAGTTTTTCTGTATGGTTGCCTTTAAAATGCGAAATGGGGGAATTCATTAGTGAAAGGGTTAAAATTCAGCCAGAAGTGGAATAACATTAAACAAGGTTTATTTATTGATTTTGTTTATTTATTTAGATCCTTGCTGAATATTCTTAAGACTATCACATTTAAAAACTTGCATTCAAATTGTTGCCAAAGATATTTCAAATTTAATTAATATTAATTTGAAAATCAATGTTGTTGTATCCAGCTGCTGTCTAAGAAAAGCAATACTATTTCCAAAATGTACACCAGTATTTCGTCTACAACTAATCTTTTAACATCATTATGAAAAGGGATAATTAACCGCCATCTAAATGAATGAGCTATAAATATAAAATTCATGATGAAAATGGTTTATACTCTGGTATAGTCATGCAAGCTCCTACAATGAGTCTTAATACCTACCAGCTCTACCTATGTTGCTTTGAAAGGAAATAATTGCCCAATCCATTACTGATAAGACATGTGAGATTTAGACCAACTAAACAAGTTTCTTACTCAGACTCAATTATCTATCACAGTTTTATGCTGTTAACACTTTAACACTCATATCAGCCAAAAAATGGCTTCAGAACTGATCTTTAGAAATGTTCATTTGTAGACCAAGAGAAGGCTATTTTTAAAGATTTATGACTGGAATGACTGGCTCGATCACAGAGCCAGTCATTCCAGGAGTAAATTTTCCAAAATAGGCTTCTCTTGGTCTACAAATGGACATTTTATATGAGAAATTTGAAATTTTCTTGAAGAAATTTAAGTGTTTAAAGGGTTAATGGTCAAGCCAGCCCAAGCTGGTCACTGCATTGGTCTTGAGTATTGGCCATTTACAAACCAAGAGAAGACTATTTTTTAAACTTTACATCTGGAATGACTGGCTTTATAAGCAAGCTTGTCATTCCAGTGGACTGGGATATATTTATTACCTTTGAAACAAGGTTTTTAAAATTTTGGTATGAATGGGATAGTAGGGACTTATTAATTTTTTTTTTTTATTCATTAAGATGCGCTAAAATTATCTGACTCAAAGTAGTTTTTGGATACACTTGTATTCAAATTATCCCCAAAAATATTCAGAGCTTTTATTTTATTTGTAAGTTTCTGAAATTTCCTTCCTTTTCACATGGCAACTGGTCTTCATACTGAAAAGCAATGCTTGTAGGCGGCTGCTGTCTAAGAAAGCAACACTATTTCCAACATCTACATGACCCCTTCTCCTACAAATTTTAATCATTTGACATAAGAGTTCAAGAAAGGGTAATTAACCCCACTGGCCCGCCCACCCACCCAATCTAAATCTAAATGATTTGAATATAATATGAAAAGGGTTAAGACTCAGGTATGAGTCCTGCAAGCTAGCATAATGGACTTGTTGTTGTAACTTGACCAGCTCTACCTAGCTTGCTTTGAAAGGTGATAATTGCCCATTCTACTATGGATAAGAATTTGAGAATTAAATCCTCTATACAAGACTCAGACAGTAGGATTTAGTTAGAGAGCAGTACAGTAATATAGACTGTAAGGAATTGTACTGTAACAGCAAGCAAAAGCCAGACTGGAAGCAAAGCTCATTTCATTCTATATATGCATTAATAATGTGTGTTACATAAAACAGAGAAAATCATGTGAATATTTTGAAAACCATGTGACTGAAAATTGTTGCTGCCTAAGACCACACCACATTTAGCTAAATTATTTTCAAAATATTCTAAAGATTGCATTTCAATCTGCTTTAAAACCAGGCTGATTACACCTGAGGATAACTTGTGTGAAGTGTATGAAAACGAATTTAAAAAAAAAATTTTCAAGGCAGTTTGCAAAGTTCTATTTATAAAAGGATTAGCTCTGTTCTTATTGGGTCATATTTTTTTCACTGAAGCCCTAGTAACTATATTTCAAGACAACCATACTGTTGATTATTTTGACAAAGATTTCACTGGAGGGTGTTGCTTCTTAAGGCAACAACTGTAACAGTCAAATTAATTTTAAAATATTTAACAGAGTATGACATGCAAAGAGTTACAGAAGATAAGAGAAATCTGCATCAAATATTAATTTACACTGTGTATGTACAATTGAATGTAAGAATTTATCAGAAATAGACAGAGAAGTATTTTGAAAAGTATTTGAAAATACTCAAATACATTGACAATGTATTTAAATACAAATACAAATACTTTTGCCGTAAATACTTTTCAAATACAAATACTTTCAAATACATGAAAAATGTATTTAAATTAATTCAAATACTTTTGTATTTGACCCCAGCCCTGACGGAAAGACGTATGTACATACAGGACAAAAACATAATACACACAACCACCCACCCAACCGCCAACCCCCTGCTCGCTGGTGTGTGTGTGTGTGTGTGCGCGTGTGTGTGTGTGTGCGTGCCGTGCGAGGTGTGTTTGTGTGTGATAATTAGTCACACAACAATGTGTTGCATGACTATAAATAGCTGCTTGTGTGCTCATGGGTGCGTGTATTAAGGAGTGCATGTATATGTGAATGTATGCGTGCATGTATTAGGGAGGGAGTGCATGTATATGTGAATGTATGTGTGCATGTGTGTGTGAATGTATGTGTGCATGTATATGTGAATGTATGTGTGCATGTATATGTGAATGTATGTGTGCATGTGTATGTGAATGTGTGTGTGTGCATGTATATGTGAATGTATGTGTGCATGTATATGTGAATGTATGTGTGCATGTGTGTGTGCATGTGTGTGTGAATGTATGTGTGCATGTATATGCGAATGTATGTGTGCATGTATATGCGATTGCATGAGTGCATGCGCATGTGAGTGTATGTGTGCATGTATATGTGAATGTATGTGTGCATGTATATGTGAATGTATGTGTGCATGTATATGTGAATGTATGTGTGCATGTATATGTGAATGTATGTGTGCATGTATATGTGAATGTATGTGTGCATGTATATGTGAATGTATGTGTGCATGCGTGTGAATGTATGTGTGCATGTATATGTGAATGTGTGTGTGCATGTGTGTGTGAATGTATGTGTGCATGCGTGTGAATGTCTGTGTGCATGCGTGTGAATGTATGTGTGCATGTATATGTGAATGTATGTGTGCATGTATATGTGAATGTATGTGTGCATGCGTGTGTGAATGTATGTGTGCATGCGTGTGAATGTATGTGTGCATGTATATGTGAATGTATGTGTGCATGTGTATGTGTGCATGTATATGTGAATGTATGTGTGCATGTGTATGTGTGCCTGTGTATGTGTGCATGTATATGTGAATGTATGTGTGCATGCGTGTGTGAATGTATGTGTGCATGTATATGTGAATGTATGTGTGCATGTATATGTGAATGTATGTGTGCATGTGTATGTGTGCATGTATATGTGAATGTATGTGTGCATGTGTATGTATATGTGAATGTATGTGTGCATGTATAGGTGAATGTATGTGTGCATGTGCGTGTGAATGTATGTGTGCATGTGTATGTGAATGTATGTGTGCATGTATATGTGAATGTATGTGTGCATGTATATGTGAATGTATGTGTGCATGTATATGTGAATGTATGTGTGCATGTATATGTGAATTATGTGTGCATGTATATGTGCATGCGTGTGAATGTATGTGTGCATGTATATGTGAATGTATGTGTGCATGCGTGTGAATGTATGTGTGCATGTGTATGTGAATGTATGTGTGCATGTATATGTGAATGTATGTGTGCATGTGTATGTGTGCATGTATATGTGAATGTATGTGTGCATGTATATGTGAATGTATGTGTACATGTGTATGTGAATGTATGTGTGCATGTATATGTGAATGTATGTGTGCATGTATATGTGAATGTATGTGTGCATGTGTATGTGAATGTGTGGGTGCATGCGTGTGAATGTATGTGTGCATGTATATGTGAATGTATGTGTGCATGCATGTGAATGTATGTGTGCATGTGTATGTGAATGTATGTGTTCATGTATATGTGAATGTATGTGTGCATGCGTGTGAATGTATGTGTGCATGCGTGTGAATGTAT